>JBAPGN010002452.1:0-10616 GCA_037355405.1 Vitis amurensis | reverse complement strand
AGAGCAATTGGCAGGTTACTACATTTTGGTGAATGTGGAATCAAGTTACAAGTACTTAAGAGTAAGTCTTAGGTAAGTGAATCGGTAAATCTATATAACTTGACATCTCCATATAGTGGATTTAGATTAGCAATCTTAGAGCTCGTGGGTTTTTATCTCCTTAGTTAGTGTGGGGGAAGGGGGGTTTGCATGTAAAAATCATTGTGCCTCATTACATATCTTTATTATCTTTTGCTTGCATTACCTATTGTTGAAAGAATCGATCATCCTTGACTTCTTGTAAGGAATATAACATATAAATCTTTATTTAAAAATTTTAAATTACACTCATTCCCCCCCTCTAGGTGTAACCATACTATACTTTGGTTTTCAAAATATGTATGTTATTATTATTTAGAGATGTCTTTCTACATGTAATTTAATTTTTAACTAGTAATTTTTATTTCACTTTAATGATATAGATATTTAAAATTTTATAAATACAAATTATTACACTTTCAAACCAAAATTTTAATATTTTTATATCAAAATATTTTTTTTTGTTACATGACTAACAAAAAATGAAATAAATAAAAAAGAACAAATGACAAATGAGAGAATCATTTAACCAAACCTAGAATGGGCAATCTTGTCTACTTTTTATCTTATCTCATATTGTGTTTGTGAATCAAACTATCAATAATATAAAAAATACTTTCAAAACCTAATTCTTGGTAAATCAAAATATATATGATTATCTAATTTTAGTTATAAATTTATAGCTTTTATTAAGTTTCCTTAAAAAAGAATTTACTCAAGTAAAATTATCGAAGAGAAAAATATCCAAAGAAATTATTTTGAGTATTAGCAACATAAAAATAACAAAAACCACTTTTTATATTAAATTCTAAAGCTTTTAAAAATGGTATGTTTCTCATACTTAGTGAAATTTCCACATAGCTAAAACAATATATTGAGTATATCCAAAAACCCTTAATTCATTGGACTATGTTATCCAAACTTTTAAACGAAATAAAATTGTAAAATGAAGTATTATACTATTTTTATTATTTGGGAATATATGTTTAATAATAACTAAAAAAATCATAATTGTTATATGTACATTAGAACTAAAATTCCTAAATGTGGAAACAAATGGTTAGCATATTATATTTTAAATATTGTATTTTATTCATAAGTAAACACTTTAAATCCTAGAACTTTGAACTAATTTTTTTGTTATTATAATTAAACCATAGTTTTTAAATTTGGGAACTGATAATAGAAATTATAAAACTTTAATCATTTTAAAATTTTACATTTTTTTATGAAAGAGGAATAAAGTTGTAGATTCATGGAGAAAAAATAATTATTGAACACAAAATTGTTTCTATTTTCCTTTCTTTTTTTTCCCCTTGTTTCCTTTTCCTTGTACTTTCCTTTAAACTTTCCATGATCCAAACATAAATTTTTTAAAAAAATAAAAATAAATATAGGATTAATGATTAAAGAAAAAAAAACAAAACGAGATAATAGTAGAGCCATCATGAAGTCATAGAAGAAATTGCATTCTCAAACCACCAAAATAAAGTCAAAACTTGTGTAATGTTATACAACTAAGATTGAGAAAAAAATTGATTACACAAAAAACATAAATTTCATGGGCCAATTAAAGCAATGATCATAAATCCACAAATCTTATTCTTAAAAAAGAAAGAAAAAAAAAATATTACTAGTGACTATAGATGCTCATGGCTTCATCGGATATAATCACCATGGAGTTGTACAAAATCCCAAAAAGTTGGTTCTTGATCAAAATTCTACAATCAAGAACATAATTCAAAATGAATTATTGAATTTAGGTAAAGAAATATGAGATTACCATAAAATAGAAGTTTTTAATTGTAATTTAAAAAAAATAGAAATTAGAATATAATATAAATGAGTTTTTTAATAATGATTTCAAGATGAGTTTTTTTTTGGCAAAAATGTCAAATATTTGAAATATTAAATTAATATACATATTACATATATAGAATCATTTTTTTGTTCAGTAAATGCTTTTGAAATGAGATGCCACCTAACCTTTCTATTGATAGATGTATTTTCTTATTTAGCAATGAATGTTCACATATTAGAATTATATAATAAAGATAATTATTATTATTATATTATTGAGGATACCTCATGTGATTAATAGTGATTTATTTATGATAATTATTTTAGGCAATAAATTTTTATACAACATGTATTGTTCGTAAATGGTGTTTGTGAGATGCATACTCTTGGAAGAAAAGCCAAAAAAAGAAGATGAATAACTAATATAAATATTAATCTAATGACTATCACAATTATTATATGGATGTTTCCCTAATAATTAATAGTTACTATTTTGCAATATGTGTGTATATATGTATGCATGTATTACACATATCATATATTATAAATAATGAAAAGAAAAAAACAAAAGACGCATGTTTTAGTCTTTTTATCACATATAGTGTTTATAGTATTACCTATTTTATATCTATTCTAATAATTTTTTGTCAAATAATCATGCTTAAAAGAAGAATGTATGGTTGAAAGGAAAACATAGATAAATAATAATAATATCATTATATTATGATTATTACATAATAATAATACTATTATCAAAATGAATATAACATAAATGCAATAGGATAGAATAAGATATGTAAAAGATATAGATTTTTTTTTATATTCAATGTGATAGTATATAATATTTGAGGATATTATGCATAAATGAGATATATTATATTTATGTTTGATTTATCGAAAAAAAAAATCAGATGGAATAACCACATTCCATCCTAATAGTTAGTACATTTTTTGAAAATAAAAAATTTATTATTTTTCAAGATTTTGTATTAAAAAAAAAATGAAATCTCTATCATGTTTAGCATTATTTGGAGTTGTCCATCTGCATGTGATTTTAAGTAAATAATTTTTAAATAAAAATATATTACTTTTCAATGAGTTTGTTTTATAACTTGACTAACATAAAAAATTAAAAGAAAAAAGTTAAAAATGAACAAATGAAAAAAAAAAAACAAAATGATGGATAAGTTATCTCATCATTTAACAAACATAGAATAAATAGTTTTCTCTCTCCTTTTATCTTACCTCATGTTATATCTATAAATCAAACTATCAATAATAGTTATATATATACATAGACACAATAAAGAACCATTGGGAAAAAAATGTAATACAACTCTAATGCATTGTATTCAATTGGATGTATTATATCATACTTAAGTTTAATTTATAGAATAATTTAAACAAAGAATTTTTTTTGTATTTTAATGCTTAGTATTTGTTAAAATAAGAAATATCAAATTTCAATGTTAAAAAAACATAATTTTTTTCATGTTCATTATTATTTGGAATTTCTCTCATAATTTACATTTAAATAAATGATTTTTTTATTGATAAAATATTTAAAGTTCTATAGATAAGAAATTTTATCTCAATTTATCTATACATCAAAATTAAGATTTCTAAATATGAAAATAAATGGTTAGCATATTATATTATAAACATTATATTTTATTCATAAATTCACATTTCAAATCCTAGAACTTTGAGTTAATCATCTCTTATTATAATTAAACCATAGTTTTAAATTTAAGATGTGACAATAGAAATTGTAAAAATTTGATCATTTTAAAATTTTACATACTTTGTATAAAAGAGGAATAAAATTGGAGATTCATGTAGGAAAATAATTACAGAGCTCAAAATTATTTTTTATTTTCCCACACTCCCCATCCCCCCCTCTCCACCTTTTTTTCCCCTTCTTATTTCCTTTTCCTTAACTTTCCTTCAAACTTTCCATGATCCAAACATAGCTTAAAAAAAGGTGAAATAGAGGATAATGATTGAAGGCAAAAATAAAAATAAAAACCATACATAATAGCCCAATCATCACAAAGCCACATAAAAAATTGCATTCTCGAACCACCAAATAAAATCAAAACTTGTATAATATTATATAACTAAGATTGAGAAAAAGAAAAATTGATTATACAAAAGCATAAAAGCAATGATCATATATCCACAAATATTATCATGAAAAAAAAAACCCTTTATTACTAGTAATTGTAGATGCTCTTGGCTTTTATCGGAATAGATTAATTTACCATGAAGCCGTAAGAGATCCCAATAAGTTGTTACTTGATCAATAAATTTCTTACAAATCAGCCGGGAAACATAATTCAAAAGGAATTATTGAATTTAGGTAAAGAAATCATAGATTATCATAAAATAGAATACTTTAATTGTAATTTTTTTAAAAAATAAAAAGTTAAATATAACATAAACGGATTTTAACTTTCATATGCCCCTAGAAGCAAATCTAGAATTTCAATTTTTCTTATAAAACAATTGTCCCATTATTAGCAAATGGATTCACTAAAAGACAATTGTCCCAAAAGAATATTGCTTAAGGTGAGATGTGTGTTAGGGGTATTCGTTTGGGCTTTTAGATCAAATAAATCATCTCCATTGACCATAAAGATTGTACAATGATCAAAGTTTTTAGTCATAATTAAGAACATGGATATTCTTTCTTACAACAAATGAAACACAAAAAAAGATAATCACCCAAGCTTTTAGACCTATAAATGAGAATGAACATTATCCTTGTGCAATAAGGTAGTATCCATTTTTCCTTTGTTATATTTGATGTTGTATTGTTGTATTGCATAATATATTTATTTAATAATTATGCTTTTGCTATTTTTAAATATATAATTATAGTTAGTATTTATTATCTTTTATCTATTGTTTTAAAAAACTATGTTTATCATTTCAAGGTATTTGTTGACTAAAAAACATCACCATATATGTAATATGCATAGTAAATAAAAGTTTCAAATGTTTGAGCTTTTTTCTCCAAAGATAGTGTAAAACATTATTTGCAATAGTATTATTATAAATGTTTTCTAATTACAAAACATTAGCTAATATAGCACACATCCACATGTTAATTATGGTATTGTCATTACATTAAGTATATACTTATAGTGGCTAAAAAAAATAATGAGTATTTGCTAATATAGCACACACCCATATATTGGTTATGGTATTCTCATCATTACATTAATACTTATAATGGTTGTTCCCCTGTGATTTAATAAGTGATTTAAATAATGCTTTGAAGATAAGAATTTATTATTATTATTATTATTATTTGGCAAATATTCCAAACAAACATTTTAAATCTCATTTAATATACATATTGCATATATGGAAATGTTTTTTGTACAATAAATACTTTGAATGAGGATGCCGACCATACATTTGTATTGATAGAAGTTTTTATTTATTTATTTATTAGCACATGTTAGAATTATATAACAAAGATATATATTATTATATATTTATTATATTATAGAGGATATATTACGTGATATAATTAATAGGACTTTTTATATAATTATTTCTAGTAATGCATTTTTATACAATATTTGGTATTTGTAAATAATGTTTTGGGAATGAATATTTTAGAGAAATGACAAACAGAAGGTGGACAATTACTATAAAAATTAATCTAATGGAACAATAACCATAATTATTATATGGATGTTCCCATAATAATAGTTCGAACTCTTACTATTTTCCAATATGCGTATATACATACATACATGCATACATATAATTACATACATACATATGGAGACGATATTTTAAGAGATATGTTATATTATATTATGTTTACATTTAATTTGTGAAATGAATAAAAAAAATAAATATAGAATGTATATTATTTGTAATGTTTAAAATAAAAATTGTATCACATTCAAATAATTTTTTTATCTAAAAAAAATGAAATTTCTCTTGTGCTTAACAATATTCATAATTAAAATATTTAAACCTTATAATTTTTTTTATTGTTTTCTTTTTTAACCATAAATTTAATTTACAATCAAAAAAATTATTTTGAAAATGAGTATTAAAAAATAAAAAATTACTAAAAGAATAAATTTATGATACATGGATTAACATATCTCATGTAGAAGGAATTAAAAAAAAGTGGAAAATATGTCCCACCACTATCCTATCTTACGTTTTATTGAACATAGGATAAGATGAGTGATAGGATTATCCTATTCCATAACCATAGAACATGGGATAGGATATAATATCCTCTAAGTTATCATATCCCATGCTATATCAAACCAACCAAATTAATATGATTATAGTGTATATGCTATTACCTATTTTATATTTGTACTAATAATTTTTGGTCAAATAATGAATGCTTAAAAGAAGAATGTTGAGAAAATTCTATACATAGAAATAAATGGCTATTATAAATTACTTCATAATAATGAACATTCAAAAACAATTTAACACAACTTTGAGAAAAAACAACAATGGATCTGACCTTATTGAGGAAGTTCCAAGTTTCATTCCTCATTGTATGTGATCATATCTCTATGTGCTTCCACCGGTTTCAGCTTAAATGCCCATGTCTACATGACTAACAATCTAGGTGTTGGCACCATCATCTATCTTCATTGTTTAAAGAATTCTGAGGAAATGGGACATCAACAAATTCCTTATAATTGGACATGTCAATGGAAGTTCAAATTATCATCTGCTACAACACTAGTATGTGAGGCTAATCTACAAGGAGCCAAGCAACTGCAATTTGAGGCCTTCAACACATATAATAATACATGCCTAGCTGATTGTCATTGGAATTTTACCCAACATGGAGTTTTTCAAAATCTTAATGGAGAGTGGAAACTTCAATATAATTGGCCCCGTTGAGGTTGATATATATTGATAGGGTTTTGAGAGATAGATGATGAATATCTCTTATGAACTTATGTTAAATAAATAAATAAATAATCGGGTTTCATTGTGTTTTAGAAATTAGTAAATCCAATTCTTCATTTATATATATATATATATATATCCTCTAAGAGGTATAAAGAAGAATAACACATTTTCTTTAAAATGAAAATTAATATTTTATAGAAATAGTGGATTTCGAGCGGGCAACAATGCTCAAGTGCTAGGATGGCTTACGCGCTTAGCACCACTCAAGTGCCCGAGGCGCTTAAGCGATGGTTAATTGCGCTTGAGGGCTCATGCCTCTTCTACTGATATTTGGAAGATATTTGTAAGAATTTCATGCAAATCTTATTTGGAAACCTTGTGATACTGAACCTTTTCAATATATTTGCCTACAAATACCTCATTATAACCCTTTAGGCAAAGGATCTTAAATTTTTTGGGAGAGGGTTTTCATTGAGGAGAAAGTCTAATGAGCCATACTATTCTTGATCACTTATTCAAAGGATTCAAACATTGAATCTTAGGTTGAATACTTTCATCCCTTCAACGAGGCTAAAGTGCATTCATTGGAGCAATAAGAGGTTACTGCGTTGTTGAATGTAGATCAAGATATAAGTACTGAAGAGTAAGTCTTAGGGTAAAGTGATCGGGTAAATCTAATAACTTGTTCTCATATAGTGGATTTAGATTAGCGGTCTTAGACCTCATGGTGTTTTATCTCCATAGTTGGTGTGAGGGGGTTTTCCATGTAAAAATCATTGTGCCTCATTCTACATATCATTTATTATCTTTTGCTTACATTGCCTATTGTTGAAAAGAATTGATTATCCTTAACTTCACGTACGGAAAATTTGGGTATAGTATATAAACCTTTATTTAAAAATTTGTAAATTAACACTCATTCCCCACTCTAGTGTAACCCTATTGCACTTTGGGTTTTTTCAAAATCTATATGTTATTATTATTTAGAGATGCCTTTATACATGTAATTTAATTTTTAACGAGTAATTTTTATTTCACTTTAATAGATATAGATATTTAAATTTAATAAATACAAATTAATTACACTTTCAACTAAAATTTTAATTTTTTTTATTGTTACATGACTAACAAAAAATGAAATAAATAAAAAGAACAAATGACAAATGAGAGAATCATTTAACTAAACTAGAATGGGCAAGCTTGTCTACTTTTTAATCTTAACCTCATATTGTGTTGTGAATCAAAACTATCAATAATACTTATATATAAATACAACAAAGAACATTGGATTTCAATGTTAATATTTGTTAAAATAAGAAATAAATTACATCTCAAAGTTCAATGTTTTTTTTTTTTTTTTAAAGTATTGGTAGTTGTTAAAATAAGAAATAAATTACATCTTAAAGTTCAATGTTAAAAAAAAAATATATAATATCTCTCATGCTTAACATTATTTGGATTTGATCTCATAATTTATATTATAATTCATGATTTTTTTTATTAAAATATTTAAAGTTGTATAAATTAGAAATTTTATCTTATATTATGATTATTACAATAAAGAATAAAATTATGTTGTGATTATTACATAATCAGAGAAGTAATATCATAGGGAATATATATATATATATATACCACGAGATAGGATAGGATTTATGGAATATAGATATTTTAGGATATTATTTTTGTACAATATGATATGGTATTTGAGAATATTATGTACAATGAGATATGTTATATTAATATTTGACTTGTCAAAGGAATGTAAATAGAACAAATATATTTTGTCCTAATAGTTAGTTCATTTCTTAAAAAAAGAAATATATCAAGCTTTGGTATTATGACATCTCTATCATGTTAGTATTATTTAGATATGTCTATCACAATGTAATTTTTTTTTAATTGGTAATTTTTATTTCACCTTAATGATTTAAAATATTCAAAATTTTATAAATACAAATTATTATACTTTCATAAATAACTTATTATTTATGATAAGAGACGATAAATTATCCTTTTTTGATATGGTATTAGTGACTAATATTGTGTTTAATAAAGATGGATATTATCTAACCAAAACATATATAGTAACTTCTATACATAGATCATGATGGCTATCATTAATACTTCTATATAAAGAACATTCAGAGAAAATGTAACACAACTCTAAGATGAAGCAACAATGGATGGGTTTAACTTTCATTATGCCCCAATGTCCATTGTTGCTTTGTAATATTGGTGTTGTATTGTTCTATTACATATTATATTTATTTATAATTATGCTTTTTCTATATATAATATATAATTATAGTTAGTATTTATTATTTTTATCTATTTATTAAAAAAAAAACTATCTATCATTTCAAGGTACTTTATCCAAACAATATTACTATATATGTAATATGTATAATAAATGAGAGTTTTAAATGTTTGAGCTTTTTCTCCAAAAGAGTGTTAAACATTATGTGCAATAGTATTATTATCAATGTTATCTAATTACAAACCATTAGTTAATATAGTACACATCCATATATTGGTTATGATACTATCATCATTACATTAATACTTATAATAGTTGTCTACCCTTGATTTTAAAAATGATTTGAAGATGAGATAAGATTTTTATTTTTCCTTTTTTGGTGGGCAAAAATGTCAAACATTTCAAATCTTATTTAATATACATATTTTATATATGGAATCAATTTTTGTATAGTAAATACTTTTGAAATGGGATGCCATCTAACCTTTCTATTGATGAATGTATTTTCTTATTTAGCAATTAATATTACATATTAGAAATATATAATAAAGATAATTATTATTATATTTTAGAAGATAATTATTTCAAGTAATGATTTTTTATATGCATTGTTGTTTGTAAATAGTGTTTGTGATATGAATATTTTTGGAAGAAAAGACAAACAAAAAGGTGGACAACTACTATAAATATTAATCTAATGACAATATCATAATTATTATATGGATGTTTTCATAATAATCAATACTTACTATTTTGTCATGTGTCTATATATGTATGCATGTATTACACGTATCATATATTATAAATAATGGGAAAAAAAAAAAAGACAAAGTTCTTACTCCTTTTACCACCATTTATAGTGTTTATGGGTATTACCTATTTGTATATCTATTCTAAAAAATTTGCGTCAAATAATCGTGCCTTAAAAGAACAATGTATGGTTGAAAGGAAATCGTAGATAAATAATAATAACATCACTATTATCATAATGAATATAACATAGATGCAATTAGCGGAAAAAAAAAAATTAAGATATGTAAAAGATTATAGATTTTTAATTTATTTATTTTCAATATTTGATATATATAATATTTCGAGGAACATTTATGCAAAAATGAGATATTATTATATCCAATGTTTGATTTGTCGAAAGAAATTCAAGTGAAAACAACCATTATTCATCATAAAATCATATTTTATGGACAAGAATGTAAGTAATTAATTAATATTGTCATAGAATAATTTGCTACATCTCATCATTTTTAAATATTGTTCTCTAGTAATAATTGAATCTTAATCAAAATGTAGTGATTTCTATTTAAATAAATTAATAATGACTATAATTAATACTTCAATTCGAAAAAAATAATAGATATATATCTATTGTTTTTGTCTTAGAGCTATGTTAAATTTTTTTTCCGAATTGAAGTATTAATTATATTCATTTATTAATTATTTATCGTAGGAAAATCACTACATTTGATAAGATATCAAATTATTTTACTAGAGAAATATTAAAAATGATGAGATGTAAGCAAATTTATTTCATATGACAATATTATTA
>JBAPGN010002451.1:0-10990 GCA_037355405.1 Vitis amurensis | reverse complement strand
AGTACCGAAATGGGTCGAATCAGTGTGAGTACCGAAAAATGTAGAATCCGGGCCAGTACCGGGAAAAAGTAGAATCCGTGCGAGTATGGAAAAGCTGTTCGGCCGAGTACCGGAAAATAGGTCGAATTAGATTGTGAGTACCGAAAATGGTAGAATTCGCACCAATCAGGGAAAAAAGTAGAATCCGTGCGAGTGAGTATGGAAAAGCTGTTCGGCCGATACCGGAAAATGGTCGAATCAGTTGGTTACCGAAAAATGTAGAACCCGCGGACCAGTACCGGGAAAAAGTAGAATCCTTGCGAGTATGGAAAAGCTGTCGGCCGATACCGGAAAAAGGTCGGAATTAGGTGGAGTTACCGAAAATGGTAGAATTTCGCGCCAATACCGGGAAAAAGTAGAAATTCCCTGCCGAGTAGTGGAAAGCGTTCGGGCAAGTACCGGAAAAAAGGTCGAATTAGTGTGAAGTACCAAAAAATGGTAGAATCCGGGCCGGAGGTACCGGGATAAAAGTAGAATCCGTCCGAGTATAGAAAAGCCAGTTCGGGCGAAGTACAGGAAAAAAGGTCGAAATTAGTAGTCAGTACCGAAAAAAATGGTTAGAATTAGTGTGCAGTACCGAAATGGCCAGTACCGGGAAAAAAGTAGAATCTAGTGCGAGTATAGGAAAAGCAGTTCGGGCCGAGTACCCGGGAAAAAAGGACGAATCAGTGTGAGTACCGAAAAATGGTAGAATCCGGGCCAGTACCGGGAAAAAGTAGAATCCGTGCGAGTATGGAAAAGCAGTTCGGCCGAGTACCGGAAAAAGGTCGAATTAGTGTGAGTACCGAAAAATGGTAGAATCCGGGCCAGTACGGGAAAAAGTAGAAATCCGTGCGAGTATGGAAAAGCTGTTCGGCCGAGTACCGGAAAAAAGGTCGAATTAGTGTGAGTACCGAAAAATGGTAGAATCCGGGCCAGTACCGGGAAAAAGTAGAATCCGTGCGAGTATGGAAAAGCAGTTCGGGCCGAGTACCTGGAAAATGGGTCGAATTAGTGTGAGTACCGAAAAATGGTAGAATCCGGGCCAGTACCGGGAAAAAGTAGAATCCGTGCGAGGAAAGCTTCGGCGAGTACGGAAAAGGTCGAATTAGTGTAGTACCGAAAAACGTAGAATCCGGCGTACGGGAAAAGTAGAATCCGTCGAGATGAAAAGCGTTCGGGCGAGTACCGGAAAAGGTCGAATCAGTGTGAGTACCGAAAAATGGTAGAATCCGGCAGTACCGGGAAAAAGTAGAATCCGTGCGAAGTATTGAGAAACACCACTCCTCATCCGCCGAGTACCCAGGAAAAAGGTCGAATTAGTGTGAGTACCCGAAAAATGGTAGATTCCCGGGCCTGTAACCGGGAAAAAGTAGAGAATCACGTGCGAGTAAGGAATAAGCACTGTTCCGGCCGAGTACCGGAAAATGGATCGAATTCAGATGTGAGTATACCGAAAAATGGTAGAATCCGGGCCAGTACCGGGAAAAAGTAGAATCCGTGCGAGTATGGAAAAGCACTTCCGCCGAGTACCGGAAAAAGGTCGAATTAGTGTGAGTACGGAAAAATGGTAGAATCCGGGCCAGTACCGGGAAAAAGTAGAATCCGTGCGAGTATGGAAAAGCTGTTCGCGCCGAGTACCGGAAAATGGTCGAATTCAGTGGTGAGTACCGAAAATGGTAGAATCCGGGCCAGTACCGGGAAAAAGTAGAATCCGTGCGAGTATGGAAAAGCTAGTTCGCGCGAGTACCCGGAAAAGGTTCGAATTAGTGTGAGTACCGAAAAATGGTAGAATCCGGGCCAAGTACCCGGGAAAAAGTAGAATCCGTGGCGAGTATGGAAAATGTTCGGAGCGAGTACCGGAAAAAGGTCGAATTAGTGGTGAGTACCGAAAAATGGTAGAATCCGGGCAGTACCGGGAAAAAGTAGAATCCGTGCGAGTATGGAAACAGCAGTTACGGGCGAGTACCGAAAATGGGTCGAATCAGTGTGAGTACCGAAAAATGGTAGGAATCCGGGCCAGTAACCCCCGGGAAAAAGTAGAACTCCGTGCGAGTATGGTAAAATCTGTTCGCCGAGTACCGAGAAAGGGTCGAATCAGTGTGAGTAGGCTGAAAAAATGGTAAGAATCCCGGGCCAGTACCGGAAAAAAGTAGAATCCGATGCAGAGTATGGAAAAGCAAGTTCGGGGCCGAATACCGGAAAAAAGGTCGAATTAGTGTGAGTACCGAAAAATGGTAGAATCGCGGCCAGTACCGGGAAAAAGTAGAATCCGTGCGAGTATGGAAAAGCTGTTCGGCCGAGTACCGGAAATGGGTCGAATCAGTGTGAGTACCGAAAAATGGTAGAATCCGGGCCAGTACCGGGAAAAAGTAGAATCCGTGCGAGTATGGAAAAGCTGTTCGGGCGAGTACCGGAAAAAGGTCGAATTAGTGTGAGTACCGAAAAATGGTAGAATCCGGGCCAGTACCGGGAAAAAGTAGAATCCGTGCGAGTATGGAAAAGCTGTTCGGCCGAGTACCGGAAATGGGTCGAATCAGTGTGAGTACCGAAAAATGGTAGAATCCGGGCTAGTACCGGGAAAAAGTAGAATCCGTGCGAGTATGGAAAAGCTGTTCGGCCGAGTACCGGAAAAAGGTCGAATTAGTGTGAGTACCGAAAAATGGTAGAATCCGGGCCAGTACCGGGAAAAAGTAGAATCCGTGCGAGTATGGAAAAGCTGTTCGGGCGAGTACCGGAAAAATGGTCGAATTAGTGTGAGTACCGAAAAATGGTAGAATTCCGGGCCAGTACCGGGAAAAAGTAGAATCCGTGCGAGTATGGAAAAGCTGTTCGGGCGAGTACCGAAAAAGGTCGAATTAGTGTGAGTACCGAAAAATGGTAGAATCCGGGCCAGTACCGGGAAAAAGTAGAATCCGTGCGAGTATGGAAAAGCTGTTCGGGCGAGTACCGGAAAAAGGTCGAATTAGTGTGAGTACCGAAAAATGGTAGAATCCGGGCCAGTACCGGGAAAAAGTAGAATCCGTGCGAGTATGGAAAAGCAGTTCGGGCGAGTACCGGAAAAAGGTCGAATTAGTGTGAGTACCGAAAAATGGTAGAATCCGGGCCAGTACCGGGAAAAAGTAGAATCCGTGCGAGTATGGAAAAGCACTTCCGCCGAGTACCGGAAAATGGTCGAATTAGTGTGAGTACGGAAAAATGGTAGAATCCGGGCCAGTACCGGGAAAAAGTAGAATCCGTGCGAGTATGGAAAAGCTGTTCGGGCGAGTACCGGAAAAAGGTCGAATCAGTGTGAGTACCGAAAAATGGTAGAATCCGGGCCAGTACCGGGAAAAAGTAGAATCCGTGCGAGTATGGAAAAGCTGTTCGGGCGAGTACCGGAAAAGGTCGAATTAGTGTGAGTACCGAAAAATGGTAGAATCCGGGCCAAGTACCGGGAAAAAGTAGAATCCGTGCGAGTATGGAAAAGCTGTTCGGCCGAGTACCGGAAAAGGTCGAATTCAGTGTGAGTACCGAAAAATGGTAGAATCCGGCCAGTACCGGGAAAAAGTAGAATCCGTGCGAGTATGGAAAAGCTGTTCGGGCGAGTACCGGAAAAAGGTCGAATTAGTGTGAAGTACCGGAAAAATGGTAGAATCCGGGCCAGTACCGGGAAAAAGTAGAATCCGTGCGAGTATGGAAAAGCTGTTCGGGCGAGTACCGGAAAAAGGTCGAATTAGTGTGAAGTACCGAAAAATGGTAGAATCCGGGCCAGTACCGGGAAAAAGTAGAATCCGTCCGAGTATGGAAAAAGCTGTTCGGGCGAGTACCGGAAAAGGTCGAATCAGTGTGAGTTACCGAAAAATGGTAGAATCCGGGCCAGTACCGGGAAAAATAGAATCCGTGCGAGTATGGAAAAGCAGTTCGGGCGAGTACCGGAAAAGGTCGAATCAGTGTGAGTACGGAAAAATGGTTGAATCCGGGCCCAGTACCGGGAAAAAGTAGAATCCGTGCGAGTATGGAAAAGCAGTTCGGGCGAGTACCGGAAAAAGTCGAATTAGTGTGAGTACCGAAAAATGTAGAATACGGGCCAGTACGGGAAAAAGTAGAATCCGTGCGAGTATGGAAAAGCATGTTCGGGCGAGTACCGGAAAAATGTCGAATTAGTGTGAGTACCGAAAAATGGTAGAATCGGGCCAAGTACCTGGGAAAAAGTAGAATCCGTGCGAGTATGGAAAAGCTGTTCGGCGAAGTACCGGAAAAATGGTCGAATTAGTTTGAGTAACCGAAAATGGTAGAATTCCGGGCCCAGTACCGGGAAAAAGTAGAATCCGTGCGAGTATGGGAAAAGCTGTTCGGCGAAGTACCGGAAAAGGTCGAATTAGTGTGAGTACGAAAATGGTAGAATCCGGGCTAGTACGGGAAAAAGTAGAATCCGTGCGAGTATGGAAAAGCTGTTCGGCCGAGTACCGGAAAAAGGTCGAATTAGTGTGAGTAACGAAAAATGGTAGATCCGCGGCCAGTACCGGGAAAAAGTAGAATCCGTGCGAGTATGGAAAAGCTGTTCGGGCGAGTACCGGAAAAAGGTCGAATTAGTGTGAGTACCGAAAATGGTAGAAATCCGGGCCAGTACCGGGAAAAAGTAGAATCCGTGCGAGTATGGAAAAGCAGTTCGGGCGAGTACCGGAAAAAGGTCGAATTAGTGTGAGTACCGAAAAATGGTAGAATCCGGGCCAGTACCGGGAAAAAAGTAGAATCCGTGGCGAGTATGGAAAAGCTGTTTCGGGCCGTGTACCGGAAATGGGTCGAATCAGTGTGAGTGCCGAAAAATGGTAGAATCCGGGCCAGTACCGGGAAAAAGTAGAATCCGTGCGAGTATGGAAAAGCAGTTCGGGCGAGTACCGGAAAAAGGTCGAATCAGTGTGAGTACGGAAAAATGGTTAGAATCCGGGCAGTACCGGGAAAAAGTAGAATCCGTGCGAGTATGGAAAAGCAGTTCGGGCCGAGTACCGGAAAAAGGTCGAATTAGTGTGAGTACGGAAAAATGGTAGAATCCGGGCCAGTACCGGGAAAAAGTAGAATCCGTGCGAGTATGGAAAAGCAGTTCGGGCGAGTACCGGAAAAAGGTCGAATTAGTGTGAGTACCGAAAAATGGTAGAATCCGGGCCAGTACCGGGAAAAAGTAGAATCCGTGCGAGTATGGAAAAGCTGTTCGGGCGAGTACCGGAAAAGGTCGAATCAGTGTGAGTACCGAAAAATGGTAGAATCCGGGCCAGTACCGGGAAAAAGTAGAATCCGTGCGAGTATGGAAAAGCAGTTCGGCCGAGTACCGGAAAAAGGTCGAATTAGTGTGAGTACCGAAAAATGGTAGAATCCCGGGCCAGTACCGGGAAAAAGTAGAATCTCCGTGCGAGTATGGTAAAGCTGTTCGGTCCGAGTACCAGAAAAAGGACGAATTAGTGGTGAGAGCTACCGAAATGGTAGAATCCGGGCCATACCGGAAAAATAAGAATCCGTGCGAGTATGGAAAGCTGTTCGGCCGAGCTACTGGAAAAAGGTCGAATTAGTGTGGATACCGAAAAATGGTAGAATCCGGGCAAGCTGCGGGAAAAAGTAGAATCCGTGCTAGTAGAAAAGTAGTTGGGTGCGATGTACCGGAAAAGGGCTCGAATAGTGTGAGTACGAAAAATTGTAGAATCGGCCAGTACGAAAAAGTAGAATCCGTGCGAGTATGGAAAAAGCAGTTCGGGAGAGTACAGGAAAAGGTCGAATTAGTGTGAGTTACGGAAAAATGGTAGAAATACGGGACAGTAACGGGAAAAAGTAGGATCCGTGCCGAGTAGGAAAAGCAGTGGCGAGTGCCGAAAAAGGGGTCAAATAGTGTGAGTTACGGAAAAATTGGTGAATCGGGCCAGTACGGAAAAAGTAGAATCCGTGCGAGTATGGAAAAGCAGTTCGGCCGAGTACCGGAAAAAGGTCGAATTAGTGTGAGTACCGAAAAATGGTAGAATCCGGGCCAGTACCGGGAAAAAGTAGAATCCGTGCGAGTATGGAAAAGCAGTTCGGGCGAGTACCGGAAAAAGGTCGAATTAGTGTGAGTACCGAAAAATGGTAGAATCCGGGCCAGTACCGGGAAAAAGTAGAATCCGTGCGAGTATGGAAAAGCAGTTCGGGCGAGTACCGAAAATAGGTCGAATCAGTGTGAGTACCGAAAAATGGTAGAATCGGGCCAGTACCGGGGAAAAAAGTAGAATCCGTGCGAGTATGGAAAAAGCTGTTCGGTCCGAGTACCGGAAAATAGGTCGAATCAGTGTGAGTACCGAAAAATGGTAGAATCCGGGCCAGTACCGGGAAAAAGTAGAATCCGTGCGAGTATGGAAAAGCTGTTCGGCCGAGTACCGGAAATGGGTCGAATCAGTGTGAGTACCGAAAAATGGTAGAATCCGGGCCAGTACCGGGAAAAAGTAGAATCCGTGCGAGTATGGAAAAGCAGTTCGGCCGAGTACCGGAAATGGGTCGAATCAGTGTGAGTACCGAAAAATGGTAGAATCCGGGCCAGTACCGGGAAAAAGTAGAATCCGTGCGAGTATGGAAAAGCTGTTCGGCGAGTACCGGAAAAAGGTCGAATTAGTGTGAGTACCGGAAAATGGTAGAATCCGGGCCAGTACCGGGAAAAAGTAGAATCCGTGCGAGTATGGAAAGCAGTTCGGGCCGAGTACCGGAAAATGGTCGAATCAGTGTGAGTACCGAAAAATGGTAGAATCCGGGCCAGTACCCGGGAAAAAGTAGAATCCGTGCGAGTATGGAAAAGCTGTTCGGTGCCGAGTACCGGAAAAAGGTCGAATTAGTGTGAGTACGGAAAAATGGTAGAATCCGGGCCAGTACCGGGAAAAAGTAGAATCCGTGCGAGTATGGAAAAGCAGTTCGGGCGAGTACCGGAAAAAGGTCGAATTAGTGTGAGTACCGAAAAATGGTAGAATCCGGGCTAGTACCGGGAAAAAGTAGAATCCGTCCGAGTATGGAAAAGCAGTTCGGGCGAGTACCGGAAAAAGGTCGAATCAGTGTGAGTACCGAAAAATGGTAGAATCCGGGCCAGTACCGGGAAAAAGTAGAATCCGTCCGAGTATGGAAAAGCAGTTCGGCGAGTACCGGAAAAAGTCGAATTAGTGTGAGTACCGAAAATGGTAGAATCCGGGCCAGTACCGGGAAAAAGTAGAATCCGTGCCGAGTATGGAAAAGCAGTTCGGCGAGTACCGGAAAAAGGTCGAATTAGTGTGAGTACCGAAAAATGGTAGAATCCGGGCCAGTACCGGGAAAAAGTAGAATCCGTGCGAGTATGGAAAAGCAGTTCGGGCGAGTACCGGAAAAAGGTCGAATTAGTGTGAGTACCGAAAAATGGTAGAATCCGGGCCAGTACCGGGAAAAAGTAGAATCCGTGCGAGTATGGAAAAGCAGTTCGGGCGAGTACCGGAAAAAGGTCGAATTAGTGTGAGTACCGAAAAAATGGTAGAATCCGGGGCAAGTACCCGGCAAAAAAGTAGAATCCGGCGAGTAAAATGGAAAAGCTGTTCGGCCGAGTACCGGAAATGGGTCGAATCAGTGTGAGTACCGAAAAATGGTAGAATCCGGGCCATAACCGGGAAAAAGTAGAATCCGTGCGAGTATGGAAAAGCTTGTTCCTCGAGTACCGGGAAATGGGTTCGAATCGTGTGAGTTACGGAGGGAAAATGGTGCATCCAGGGCAGACCTGGGAAAAAGTAGAATCGGTGCGACTATGGAAAAGCTGTTCGGCCGAAGAACCGGAAAATGGGTCGATTCAGTGTGAGTACCGAAAAATGGTAGAATCCGGGCCATAACCGGGAAAAAGTAGAATCCGTGCGAGTATGGAAAAGCTGTTCGGCCGAGTACCGGAAATGGGTCGAATCAGTGTGAGTACCGAAAAATAGTAGAATACGGGAACAGTAAGGAAAGTAGAATCCGTGCGAGAATATGGAAAAGCAAGTTCGGGCAGAGTACCGGAAAAAGGTCGAATAGTGTGAGACCGAAAAATGGTAGAATCCGGGCCAGTACCGGAAAAAGTAGAATCCGTGCGAGTATGGAAAAGCTGTTCGGCCGAGTACGGAAAAAGGTCGAATTAGTGTGAGTACCGAAAAATGGTAAGAATCCGGGCCAGTACCGGGAAAAAGTAGAATCCGTGCGAGTATGGAAAAGTTGTTCGGCCGAGTACCGGAAAAAGGTCGAATTAGTGTGAGTACCGAAAAATGGTAGAATTCGGCCAGTACCGGGAAAAGTAGAATCCGTGCGAGTATGAAAAAGCTGTGTCGGGGAGTACGGAAAAAGGTCGAATTAGTGTGAGTACCGAAAAATGGTAGAATCCGGGCAGTACCGGGAAAAGTAGAATCCGTGCGAGTATGGAAAAGCTTTTCGGCCGGAGTACCGGAAAAAGGTCTAATTAGTGTGAGTACCGAAAAATGGGTAGAATCCGGGCCCAGTACCGGGAAAAAGTAGAATCCGTGCCGGAGTATTGGAAAAGCTGTTCGGGTCCGAGTACCGGAAAAAGGTCTAATTTAGTGTGAATACCGAAAAATGTTAGAATCCGTGGCAGGTACCGGGAAAGTAGGAATCCGTGCGGTATTGAAAAGCTTTTCGGCCGAGTACCGGAAAAAGTCGAATTTAGATGGAAAAGTACCGAAAAATGTTAGAATCCGCGGCCAAAGTACCGGGAAAAGTAGAATCCGTGCGAGTGAAAGCTGTCGCGAGTACCGGGAAAAGCGTTAATTAGAATGTGAGTACCGAAAATGGTGAATCCGGGCCAGTACCGAAAAAAGTAGATCCGTGCGTAGTATTGAAAGCTGTTCGGCCCGAGTACCGGAAAAAGGTCTAATTAGGGTGTGAGTGACCGAAAATTGGTATTAGAATCCGGCCAGTTGCCGGGAAAAATTTAGAATCCGGCGAGGATGGAAATGCTGTCGCCGGAGTACCGGAAAAAAGTCTAATTAGTGTGAGTACCGAAAAATGGTAGAATCCGGGCCATAACCGGGAAAAAGTAGAATCCGTGCGAGTATGGAAAAGCTGTTCGGCCGAGTACCGGAAATGGGTCGAATCAGTGTGAGTACCGAAAAATAGTAGAATACGGGACAGTAACGGGAAAAAGTAGAATCCGTGCGAGTATGGAATAGCAGTTCGGGCGAGTACCGGAAATGGGTCGAATCAGTGTGAGTACCGAAAAATAGTAGAATACGGGACAGTAACGGGAAAAAGTAGAATCCGTGTGAGTATGGAAAAGCAGTTCGGGCGAGTACCGAAAATGGGTCGAATCAGTGTGAGTACCTGGAAAAATGGTTTGCATTCCGGGGAGTAACCGGAAAAAGTAGAATCTGTGCGAGTATGGAAAAGCTGTTCAGCCGAGTACCGGAAATGGGTCGAATCAGTGTGAGTACCGAAAAATAGTAGAATACGGGACAGTAACGGGAAAAAGTAGAATCCGTGCGAGTATGGAAAAGCAGTTCGGGCGAGTACCGGAAATGGGTCGAATCAGTGTGAGTACCGAAAAATGGTTGCATCCGGGGCAGTACCGGGAAAAAGTAGAATCCGTGCGAGTATGGAAAAGCTGTTCGGCCGAGTACCGGAAAAGGTCGAATCAGTGTGAGTACCGAAAAATGGTAGAATCCGGGCCAGTACCGGGAAAAAAGTAGAATCCGTGCCGAGTATGGAAAAGCTGTTCGGCCGAGTACCGGAAAAGGTCGAATAGTGTGAAGTACCGGAAAAATGGTAGAATCCGGGCCAGTACCGGGAAAAAGTAGAATCCGTGCGAGTATGGAAAAGCGTTCGGCCGAAGTACCGGAAATGGTCGAATTAGTGTGAGTACCGAAAAATGGTAGAATCCGGGCCAGTACCGGGAAAAAAGTAGAATCCGTGCGAGTATGGAAAAGCTGTTCGGCGAGTACCGGAAAAGGTCGAATTAGTGTGCGTACCGAAAATGGTAGAATCCGGGGCCAGTACCGGGAAAAAGTAGAATCCGGCGAGTATGGAAAGCAGTTCGGCGAGTACCGGAAAAAGGTCGAATTAGTGTGAGTACCGAAAAATGGTAGAATCCGGGCCAGTACCGGGAAAAGTAGAATCCGTGCGAGTATGAAAAAGCTGTTCGGCCGAGTACCGGAAAAAGGTCGAATCAGTGTGAGTACCGAAAAAATGGTAGAATCCGGGCCAGTACCGGGAAAAAAGTAGAATCCGTGCGAGTATGAAAAGCAGTTCGGGCGAGTACCGGAAAAAGGTCGAATTAGTGTGAGTACGAAAAATGGTAGAATCGGGCCAGTACCGGGAAAAAGTAGAATCCGTGCGAGTATGGAAAAGCTTGTTCGGCGAGTACCGGAAAAAGGTCGAATCAGTGTGAGTACCGAAAAAATGGTAGAATCGGTGCCAGTACCGGGAAAAAGTAGAATCCGTGCGAGTATGGAAAAGCAAGTTCGGGCGAGTAAGTAACGGAAAAAAGGTCGAATCAGTGTGAGTACCGAAAAATGGTAGAATCCGGGCCATAACCGGGAAAAAGTAGAATCCGTGCGAGTATGGAAAAGCTGTTCGGCCGAGTACCGGAAATGGGTCGAATCAGTGTGAGTACCGGAAAATGGTTGCATCCGGGGCAGTACCGGGAAAAAGTAGAATCCGTGCGAGTATGGAAAAGCTGTTCGGCCGAGTACCGGAAATGGGTCGAATCAGTGTGAGTACCGGAAAATGGTTGCATCCGGGGCAGTACCGGGAAAAAGTAGAATCCGTGCGACTATGGAAAAGTGTTCGGACCGAGCTTACCGAATGGGTCGAATCAGTGTGAGTACCCTGAAAAATGGTAGACAATCCGGGCCCATAACGGGAAAAAGTAAGAATCCGTAGAGTATGGAAAAGCTGTTCGGCCGGTACCGGAAAAAAAAAAAAAAAAAAATTGGTTCGAGTATCAGTGTGAGTACCGGAAAATGGTTGCATCCGGGGCAGTACAGGG
>JBAPGN010002450.1:0-10897 GCA_037355405.1 Vitis amurensis | reverse complement strand
CAGTACTCATAGGGACAATTTTCAGACTCGACCGATTGTACCTTTTTTCGTGGTCTCACTTGGATTCTTCCTTTTTTCGGTACTCACCAGGATTCTACCATTTTTCGATACTGGCACGGATTCTACAATTTCCCGACTCACAGGACAGTTTTTTTTTCGGGTACTCGCCGGAATTTCTACCATTTTTCGATACTCCACAGATTCTACATTTTCGTGGTACTCACTAGGGGCAGTCTTTCGTACTCGACCAATTTCCACTTTTTTTCGGGAAAACTCCGGATTTTACCATTTTTCGATACTCGCTCGGATCTCTACCAATTTTCACTAGTATCACAGCGATAGTTTTCGGGTACTTCGCACCGATTCCACTTTTTCAGAGAATACTCACTGCGTTCTCCATTTTTTTTGAATACTCGCACGATTCTTACCATTTTTCGGTCTCACAGGGATAGTTTTTCGGTACTCGCACCGATTCCACTTTTTCCGGGAACTCAACGGGATTCTACCATTTTTCGATACTCATATGGATTCTACCATTTTCCCGTACTCACAGGGACAGTTTTTCGGTACTCGCACCGATTCCACTTTTTCGGTGGAAAACTCACCGGATTCTCCCATTTTCGATACTGCCACGGTATGCATACCCATTTTCTTTTTTATTTTTTTTTTTTTTTTTTACCTACTCACTGGGACAGTTTTTCGGTACTCGCACCGATTCCACTTTTTCCAGGAACTCACTGGGATTCTACTATTTTTCGATACTGGCACGGATTCTACCATTTTCCGGCATTCACAGGGACAGTTTTTCGGTACTCGCACCGATTCCACTTTTTCCGGGAACTCACGAGGATTGTACCATTTTTCGATACTGACACGGATTCTACCATTTTCCGGTACTGACAGGGACAGTTTTTCGGTACTCGCCAGGATTCTGCCATTTTTCGATACTGGCACAGATTCTACCATTTTCGGGTACTCACAAGGATAGTTTTCGGTACTCACACCGATTCCACTTTTTCCGGGTACTCGCCGGGATTCTGACATTTTTCCATACTCGCACGGATTCTACCATTTTTCGGTACTCACAGGGATAGTTTTTCGGTACTCGCACCAATTCCACTTGTTCCGGGAATTCACCAGGATTCTCCCATTTTTCGATACTCGCTCGGATGCTACCATTTTCCCGTACTCACTGGGGCAATTTTTCGGTACTCGCACCGATTCCACTTTTTTCGGGAACTCACCGGGATTCTACCATTTTTCGATACTGGCACGGATTCTACCATTTTCCAGTTCTCACAGGGATAGTTTTTCAGTACTCGCACCGATTCCACTTTTTCCGGGAACTCACCGGGATTCTACCATTTTTCGGGAACTCACAGGGATTCTACCATTTTCCCCTACACACAGGGACAGTTTTCGGTACTCACACAGATTCCACTTTTTCCGGGTACTCGCCGGGATTCTGATATTTTTCCATACTCGCACGGATTCTCCCATTTTTCGGTACTCACAGGGATAGTTTTTCGGTACGCGCACCGAGTCCACTTTTTTCGGGAACTCACCGGGATTCTACCATTTTTCGATACTCGCACGGATTCTACCGTTTTCCCGTACTCATAGGGACATTTTTTCGGTACTCGCACCAATTCCACTTTTTCCGGGAACTCACCGGGATTCTACCATTTTTCGATATTCGCGCGGATTCTACCATTTTCCAGTACTCACAGGGACAGTTTTTCGGTACTCGCACGGATTCCACTTTTTCCGGGTACTCGCCCGGATCTACCATTTTTCGATACTGGCACGGATTCTACATTTTCCGGTACTCAAGGGACTGTTTTTTCGGTACTCGCACCGATTTACTTTTTCCGGGTACTCGCCCGGATTCCTACCATTTTTTCGATACTGGCACGGATTCTACATTTTCCGGTACTCACAGGGACTGTTTTTCGGTACTCGCACCGGATTTTCACTTTTTCCGGGTAGTCTCGCCCGGATTCCACCATTTTTCGATACTGGCCACGGAATTCTACCATTTTCGGTACTCACAGGGACTGTTTTTCGGTACTCGCACCGATTCTACTTTTTCCGGGTACTCGCCCCGGATTCTACCATTTTTCGATACTGGCAACGGATTCCTACCATTTTCCGGTACTCACAGGGACAGTTTTTCGGTACTCGCACCGATTCTACTTTTTCGTGGCACTCGCCCGGATTCCACCATTTTTCGATACTGGCACGGATTCTACCATTTTCCGGTACTCACAGGGACAGTTATTCGGTACTCGCACGGATTCCACTTTTTTCGGGTATTCGCCCGGATTCCAACATTTTTCGATACTGGCACGGATTCTACCATTTTCCGGTACTCACAGGGACAGTTTTTCCGTACTCGCACCGATTCTACTTTTTTCGGGCACTCGCCCGGATTCCACCGTTTTTCGATACTGGCACGGATTCTACCATTTTCCGGTACTCACAGGGACAGTTTTTCGGTACTCGCACCGATTCTACTTTTACAGGGTACTCGCCCGGATTCTACCATTTTTCGATACTGGCACGGATTCTATCATTTTCCGGTACTCAGAGGGACAGTTTTTCGGTACTCGCACGGATTCCACTTTTTCCGGGTATTCGCCCGGATTCCACCATTTTCGATACTGGCACGGATTCTAACGATTTCCGGTACTCAACGAGGACAGTTTTCGTACTCGCACCGATTCCACTTTTTTTCGTATTCGCCCGGATTCCAACCATTTTCAGATACTGGCCACGGATTCTTACCATTCAGGTACTCACACGTACAGTTTTCCGTACTCGCACCGATTCGTACTTTTTCCGGGCACTCGCCCGATTCCACCATTTGTTCGATTACTTCACGATTTCTACCATTTTACTGTACTCAAAGGCGACATTTTCGGTGACTCGCACCGATGTCTACTTTTACAGGTACTCGCCCGGATCTCTACCATATTTCCGATACTGCACGGATTACTATTCATTTATCGGTACTCAGAGGGACAGTTTTTCGGTACTCGCACGGATTCCACTTTTTCCGGGTATTCGTCCGGATTCCACCATTTTTCGATACTGGCACGAATTCTACCATTTTCGGGTACTCACAGGGACAGTTTTTCGGTACTGGCACCGACTCTAGTTTTTCTGGGCACTCGCCCGAATTCCACCATTTTTCGATACTGGCACGGATTCTACCATTTTCCGGTACTAACAGGGAACTGTTTTTTGGGTACTCGCACCGGATTTTTACTTTTTCCGGGTATTCGCCCGGATTCTACCATTTTTCGATACTGGCACGGATTCTAACCATTTTCCGGTACTCACAGGGATGTTTTTCGGTAACTTCGCACCGATTTACTTTTTCCGGGTACTCGCCCGGATTCTACCATTTCGATACTGGAAACGGATTCTACCATTTTCCGGTACTCACAGGGACTGTTTTTCGGTACTCGCACCGATTTTACTTTTTCCGGGTACTCGCCGCGGATTCTAACATTTTTCGATACTGGCACGGATTCTACCATTTTCCGGTACTCACAGGGACATTTTTTTCGGTACTCGCACCGATTTTACTTTTTCCGGGTACTCGCCCGGATTCCTACCATTTTTTCGATACTGGCACGGATTCTAACCATTTTCCGGTAACTCACAGGGACTGTTTTTCGGTACTCGCACCGATTCTACTTTTTCGGGGCACTCGCCCGGATTCCACCATTTTTCGATACTGGCACGGATTCTACCATTTTCCGGTACTCACAGGGACAGTTTTACGGTACTCGCACGGATTCCACTTTTTCCGGGTATTCGCCCGGATTCCAACATTTTTCGATACTGGCACGGATTCTACCATTTTTCCGGTTACTCACAGGGACTGTTTTTCCGTACCTCCACCGATTCTACTTTTTTCGGGCACTCGCCCGGTTCCACCGTTTTTCGATACTAGCACGGATTCTACCATTTTTCGGTACTCACAGGGACAGTTTTTCGGTACCTCGCACCGATTATACTTTTACAGGTTACTCGCCCGGATTCTACCATTTTTCGATACTGGCACGGATTCTATCATTTTCCGGTACTCAGAGGGACAGTTTTTCGGTACTCGCACGGATTCCACTTCTTCCGGGTATTCGCCCGGATTCCACCATTTTTCGATACTGGCACGGATTCTACAATTTTCCGGGTACTCACAGGGACTGTTTTTTCGGTACTCGCACCGATTTACTTTTTCCGGGTACTCGCCCGGATTCTAACCATTTTTCGATACTGGCACGGATTCTACCATTTTCCGGTACTCACAGGGACTGTTTTTCGGTACTCGCACCGATTTTACTTTTTCCCGGGTACTCGCCCGGATTCTACCATTTTTCGATACTGGCACGGATTCTACCATTTTCCGGTACTCACAGGGACTGTTTTTGGTACTCGCACCGATTTTACTTTTTCCGGGTACTCGCCCGGATTCCTACATTTTTCGATACTGGCACGGATTCTACCATTTTCCGGTAATCACAGGGACTGTTTTTCGGTACTCGCACCGATTTCACTTTTTCCGGGTATTCGCCCGGATTCTACCATTTTTCGATACTGGCACGGATTCTACCATTTTCCGGTACTCACAGGGACTGTTTTTCGGGTACTCGCACCGATTTTACTTTTTCCGGGTACTCGCCCGGATTCTACCATTTTCGATACTGGCACGGATTCTACCATTTTCCGGTACTCACAGGGAGCTGTTTTTCGGTACTCGCACCGATTTTACTTTTTCCGGATTCTACCATTTTTCCGATACTGGCACGGATTCTACCATTTTCCGGTACTCACAGGGACTGTTTTTCGGTACTCGCACCGATTTTACTTTTTCCGGGTAACTCGCCGGATCTAACCATTTTTCGATACTTGCACGGATTCTACCATTTTCCGGTACTCACAGGGACTGTTTTGGGTACTCCGCACCGATTTTACTTTTTCCCGGGTACTCGCCCGGATCTACATTTTCGATACTGGCACGGATTTCTACCATTTTCCGGTACCTCCACGAAGGGGACTTGTTTTTGGGTACTGCGCACCGAATTTATAACTTTTTTCCGGGTACTCGCCGGATTCCTACCATTTTTCGGATACTGGCAACGATCTACACCATTTTCCGGTACTGTCACAGGGACTTGTTTTTCGTAGTCGCACCGATTTAATTTTTCGGGTACGTCGCCCGGATTCTAACCATTTTTCGATACTGGCACGGATTCTACCATTTTCCGGTACTCACAGGGACTGTTTTTGGTACTCCGCACCGATTTTACTTTTTCCGGGTACTCGCCCGGATTCTACCATTTTTCCGATACTGGCACGGATTCTACATTTTCCGGTACTCACAGGGACTGTTTTTGGGTACTCGCACCGATTTTACTTTTTCCGGGTACTCGCCCGGATTCTACCATTTTTCGATACTGGCACGGATTCTACCATTTTCCGGTACTCACAGGGACTGTTTTTTGGGTACTCGCACCGATTTTACTTTTTCCGGGTACTCGCCCGGATTCTACCATTTTCTGATACTGGCACGGATTCTACCATTTTCCGGTACTCACAGGGACTGTTTTTCGGTACTCGCACCGATTTTACTTTTTCCGGGTACTCGCCCGGATTCTACCATTTTTCGATACTGGCACGGATTCTACCATTTTCCGGTACTCACAGGGACTGTTTTTGGGTACTCGCACGGATTTTACTTTTTCCGGGTACTCGCCCGGATCTACCATTTTTCGATACTGGCACGGATTCTACGCATTTCCGGTACTGCACAGGACTCTTTTTGGGTAGTGCACCGATTTTTAGCTTTTTCCGTGTACTCGCCCGGATTATACCATTTTTCGATACTGGCACGGATTCTACGATTTTCCGGTACTCACAGGGACTAGTTTTTTGGGTACTCGCACCGATTTTACTTTTTTCGGCGGGTACTCGCCCGGATTGTACCATTTTTCGATACTGGAACGGATATCCATTTTTCGATACTTCACAGGGATTGTTTTTCGGTACTTCGCACCGATTTTAGCTTTTTCCGGGTACTCGCCCGGATTTCTAACCATTTTTCGATACTGGCAACGGATTCTATCTTTTTCCGGTACTCACAGGGATTGTTTTTCGATACTCGCACGGATTTTAACTTTTCCGGGTCTCGCATAGCGGATTCTAACATTTTTCGATTACTGGCACGGATTCTATCCATTTTCCGGTATTCACAGGGATTGTTTTTCGGTACTTCGCACCGATTTTACTTTTTCCGGGTATCTCGCCGGATTGCTACCCATTTTTTCGATACTGCTGACGGATTCTACCATTTTCCCGGGTACTCTCACAGGGACAGTTTTTCCGTCACTCGCAACCGAATTCTAACATTTTCCGGGCACTCCGCCCGGATTCCCACATTTTTCGATACTGGCACGGATTCTAAGCTATTTTTCACGGTACTCACAGGGGACAGTTTTTCGGTACCTCGCCCACGATTCCACTTTTTCCGGTATTCCGGCCGGGATTCCCACCATTTTTCGATACTGGCACGGATTCTACCATTTTCCTGATACTCACAGGACAGTTTTTTCGGCACTACTCGCAACCGATTCTACTTTTTCCGAGCATCGCCGGATTCCAACATTTTTCAGATACTGGCAACGGATTCTAGCATTTTCCGGTACTCACAAGGGACAAGTTTTTTCGGTACATCGCACAGCATTTCCACTTTTTTCACGGAGTAGTCGCCCGGATTCCAACCATTTTCGGATACTACTGGCACGGATGATTACTACATTTTCCCGGTACTCACAGGGACAGTTTTTCCGTACTCGCACCGATTCTACTTTTTCCGGGCACTCGCCCGGATTCCACCATTTTTCGATACTGGCACGGATTCTACCATTTTCCGGTACTCACAGGGACAGTTTTTCGGTACTCGCACGGATTCCACTTTTTCCGGGTATTCGCCCGGATTCCACCATTTTTCGATACTGGCACGGATTCTACCATTTTCCGGTACTCACAGGGACAGTTTTTCGGTACTCGCACCGATTCTACTTTTTCGGGGCACTCGCCCGGATTCCACCATTTTTCGATACTGGCACGGATTCTACCATTTTCCGGTACTCACAGGGACAGTTTTACGGTATTCGCCCGGTTTCCAACATTTTTCGATACTGGCACGGATTCTACCATTTCCAGTACTCACAGGGAAGTTTTTCCGTATCTCCAACGATTCTCACTTTTTTCGGGCACTCGCCGGATTCCACGTTTTCGATACTGGCAGGATTCTACCATTTTTTCGTACTCATAGGGAAAGTTTTTCGGTACTGCCGCACCGATTTTACTTTTTCGGGCACTTCGCCCTGGATTCCACCATTTTTTCCGATACTGGCACGGATTCCTACGCATTTTCAGTATCACAGGGATAGTTTTTTCGGTACTCCATCGGATTCCACTTTTTCGGTAGTCGCACGGATTCCACTCATTTTTCGATATCTGCTACGGATTTCTACGATTTTTCGCGTATCACAGGGACAGTTTTTCGGACTCGCACAGATTCCACTTTTTTTCCGGGTAGTCTCCCGGTTCTCCATTTTTCGATACTGGCACGGATTCCTAGCTATTTTCCGGATACTCAAGGGATACGTTTTTTCGGATCGCCCGATCTACTTTTTTCGGGCAACTCGGCCGATTCCCACATTTTTCGATACTTGGCAGATCCGGATTGTACCAATTTTCCGTACTACACAGGGAAGTTTTTGTACTCTTTTCGCACGGATCATTTTTCGGTATTCGCCCGGATCCAACATTTTTCGATACTGTCACGGATTCTATCCATTTTTCGGTACTCAAGAGGGGCGTTTTCCGGTACTTCCGGCCGATTTCTACTTTTTTCGGGCACTCGCCGGATTCCACCGTTTTTTTACGATGACTGGCACGGATTCTACCATTTTTCGGTATCACAGGGAAGTTTTTCGGTACTTCGACCGAATCCTACTTTTTCGGGGCATCGCCGATTCCACCATTTTTCGATGAGGCTGGCAAGTTGATTCTACATTTTCCGGTACTCACAGGGAAAATTTTTCGGAATCGCACGTTATAACTTACTAAACAGGTTATCGCCTCGGATTCTAACTTTTTGCATTTTTCGATACTGGCACGGATATCTATATCATCTGCCGGTACTCAGAGGGACAGTTTTTCGGTACTCGAGATTCACTTCTTTCCGGGTATTCGCCGGATTCACCATTTTTCGTACCGGCACGGAATTCAGCATTTTCGTGTACTCACGGACAAGTTTTTCGGTACTGGCAACGATTCTACTTTTTCGGGGTAGTCGCTGTGATTCACCATTTTCGATACTGGCCACGGATTCTTCCCTTTCCGGTACTCACAGGGAGTTTTTTCGTACTGGCACGATTCTATTTTTCCGGGACTCGACCGAGAATTCCAGCCATTATGTCGAAACCTGGCACGATTCTACCATTTTCCGTACCACAGGGACAGTTTTTCGGTACTCGCAGGATTCTACTTTTTCGCGGCAGTCGCCGGATTCAACCATTTTTTCCATATGGCAGGATTCTCCCGCTTTTCTGTACTCACAGGGAAGTTTTTTTCGGTACTCGTACCGATTCTAACTTTTTCTGGCGCAGTCGCCGCATTCCACCATTTTTCGATACTGGCACGGATTCTACCATTTTCCGGTACTCAGAGGGACAGTTTTTCGGTACTCGCACCGATTCTACTTTTACAGGGTACTCGCCCGGATTCTACCATTTTTCAATACTGGCAAGGATTCTATCATTTTCCGGTACTGAGAGGGACAGTTTTTCGGTACTCGCACGGATTCCCACCATTTTTTTCGATTCTGGTCCGGATCTACATTTTCCGGTACTCACAGTGGACAAGTTTTTCGTACTCCAACGATTCCACTTTTCCGGTTAATTCCGCGCGGATTCCAACATTTTCGATAGGTGGCAGGAATTCTACATTTTCGGTACTACGGTACAGTTTTTCCGTACTCTGCACGATTCTAATTTTTCGGGCACTCGCCCGGATTCCACCGTTTTTCGATACTGGCACGGATTCTACCATTGTCGGTACTCCACATGGACAGTTTTTTTCGGTAACGCGCACGATTTCTACTTTTTCGGGGCACTCGCCCGGATTCCACATTTTTTCGACAACTGGGACGGATTACATTTTCCGGTACTCACAGGAAGTTTTCGGTACTACTTCGCACCGATTATACTTCTACAGGTTACTCGACGGATTCTACCATTTTTTCGATACTAGGCACAGGATTTTATCATTTTCCGCGTACTCAGAGGGACAGTTTTTTCGTACTAGCACGATTCCGACTTCTTTCCGGGTGATTCGCGGATTTCACGCATTTTTCAATACTGGAGCGATTCTACCATTTTCCGGTACTCACAGGGCTAGTTTTTCGGTACTCGCAACGGATTCCACTTTTCCCGGGTATTCCGGATTCCAACATTTTCGATCCTGGCAGGAATTCTTACCATTTTCCTGTACTCACAGGGTAAGTTTTCGGTAACTTCGCACCGAATTCTACTGTTTTCTGGGCAGTCGCCGCTTCCACATTTTTTCGATACTGGCAGGATTCTACCATTTTCGATACTCAAGGGATAGTTTTTTCGGTACTTCCACGGATTCCACTTTTTTCGGTAGTGCCCGGATTCAAACATTTTTCGTTACTGCTACGCGATTCTAACCATTTTCCGGTACTCATAGGGACAGTTTTTCGTACTTTTCGCACTTGATTCTACCTTTTTGGGGCACTCGTCGGATTCCACCTTTTTTCGATACTGGCACACGTTCTACCATTTCGGGTACTCACAGGGAACCAGTTTTCGGGTACTCTAACGATTCTACTTTTTCGGGCACTCGCCCGGATTCCCATCATTTTTCGATACTGGCACGGCTCTACATTTTTCCAGTACTTCACAGGGACAGTTTTTCCGTACTCGGACCGATTCTAACATTTTTCGGGCACCTCGCCCAGAATTCCACCGTTTTTCGATACTGGCACGGATTCGACCATTTTTGCGGTATGCACATGGGAAAGTTTTTTCCGTACTCGCACCGATCTATTTTTCGGGGCACTCGCCGGGATTTCCATCTTTTTTCGATACTGCATCGATATCTACATTTTCGGTGACTCATAGGGAAGTTTTTCGGTCTGTTATCGCACGATTCTACTTTTTGGGCACTCGCCGGATTCCACCATTTTTTCGATACTGGCACGGATTCTAGCATTTTAGGTACCACAGGGGGCAGTTTTTCGTACTCGCACGGATTCCCCTTTTCCGGTAGTCGCCCGCGGATTCACCATTTTTCGATAGGGCGTTAGGCATGTGATTCTACATTTTCCGGGTCTTAAGCAATTCGGCAGTATAATCCGAAATTAGTACAAGGGACAGTTTTTATTTTCCGTACGTCGTTCTAACTATTATCTAATCTACTTTTTTCCGAGAGAACTATACTCTCCGCGGGAGTAGCGTAAAATTCCTAAGCACATATGGGTTTTTTGGTCGTCGTGTCTTTAAATATACGACGGAGTTCTACCGAAAAAACTGCCTTGTTGAGTAGTGAACAGTAAGAAGATCTGTGCTGCGAGCTGACGCGTACTTGAAAAACTTTCCCTTGTGAGTTACACTGAGGAAAAATCAGTACAGAAGAGATCGTGGCCAGTACAATCGAAAAATAGGGTGAATCCGAGGGTTTTTATTTCGCGGAGGCTGCTCAACTCGAAAAAGTAGAATCGGTGCCCGAGTTATCCTACTGAAAATGTTCCCTTGTTAGTACTGAAATGGTAGAAATCATCCGTGCCATCGTATCT
>JBAPGN010002449.1:0-10785 GCA_037355405.1 Vitis amurensis | reverse complement strand
AAATATCCACCGATATTTCTCAGATATTTCCGATATATCCGTTTAAATCCAAGTACCGATATATCCGTATTTATCGATATTTCAATCCTTGGGCACAGATGGTGACTTATTAGTTTAAACAATTCGTCCCTTCTTTCCAAGGAAATGCTTTTGATTGGTACATAGACCTTGCACCTAAGTGTATCGATAGTTGGGACAAATGGAATTATGAATTCCTCAACCGTTTCTATAGCACTCGACGAACTGTAAGTATGATGGAACTTACTAACACTAAGCATGGAAAGACGAGCGATTGTAGACTATATCAACCGTTGGGCGTTCTTTAAGCCTTGAACTACAAAGATAGAATATCTGAGGTATCAAACCGTGGAGATGTGCATACAAGGAATGCATTGGGGTCTCCTATACATTCTCCAAGGGATACAACCCCGTACCTTTGAAGAATTAGCTACCCGAGCACATGACATGGAGCTCAGCATAGCCAACCATGGTTCTAAGAAGGACCTTACCATTGATTGGTAAAGAGAGAGACATGATAGGAAAATGAGTGACAAGACCTCGAAGAAATCCATCTAGGAGTCAATGACGATAAATATGGCTCCCGCCAAAATCTCAGCAAGGGATAAAAAGAAGGAAGTAAAAGAGGCTGGACCAGTCTAGGAAAATGAGAACTGTCGATTCACTTTGAAGGAATTAGAGGAGAAGAAATATCATTTTCCTGACTTTGATGTGCCTAACATGTTGGAAGACTTGCTTTAGAAAAAGGTTATTAAGTTACCTAAGTGTAAACGTCCAAAAGAAATGGGTCGTGTTAATGATCCAAACTACTATGATTACCATCAAATTATCAGTCATCCTGTGGAGAAATGTTTCGTTTTAAAAGATCTCATAATGAAACTTGCAAGCAAAGAAGAATTCATTTAGATTTGGATGAAGTAGTAGAGTCAAATCATGCTACAGTCACATTTGGGTCATTTGATCCTGTTCCATTACATGTTCCGCCTAAGAAACTGGGGGCATACACTGGTACTATTCAATGCAAGTCACTGAAACCAAAGCAAACACAAGTGTCGTGTCATGATAGCTTGCTTCATCTTTGCTCTAATAATAAATCAATGCCATATGACGAAGAGGGTTGGACATTGGTGACACGAAGAAGACCTCACAAGAAGCAAGTGTTACATTCATACCCTAACCTTCCTAGGAAGGGATGGCATGATTGGAATACTCGTTAACATCTGAATAAAAAGAAAAAAAGAATCCTGAGAGAAAACAAGTGATTGTACAAATAGAAAACCTTTTGGTCCAGAAACGCCATCACCTTATCACCTTAGGGGAATACTTCCTCCTAGGGTTCTTTGATAAAAGGGTGACAATATCAACTCATATGGTCTCTCGTAATGAGACTTCAAAAGAAGAGGGGTTAAGTGAAGATGAGGAAAGCATTCTTGGTGTTGAGTCAAGAAAAACTAAGGAAGAGGAGGGGGTAGTAACAAGCTTACAACACCTACCCTCACTATTTAGTAGCCATGAAATGCTACAACTTCCTAATGAGATGCGAAATGCGTTGATTCAAGTACTTAAGAATCCAACACTCTATGCCACCAAAATAAAAGGGGCAAAAAGACTTGAGGGTGAAAGCCACAATTGTGCCAAATGTTGTGCAGCCACCACCTTTACCGATAAAGACCTTCAGTTGGGTTCAAAACCACATAATCGACCTCTATTTGTTACTGGGTACATACGAGAACAAAATATCACTCGCATCTTAATTGATGGAGGGTCTATAGTAAATATCATGCTCGAAACAACAATGAAACAACTCGGGATTGCTACGAAAGAACTAACTTAGAGTTGCCTAATGATCCAGGGCTTTAATCAAGGAGGACAACAAGCTATTGGTATGATTCACCTAGAGCTTGTTACGGGTGAATTGAGTTCAAACACATTGTTTCATGTAATTGATGCAAAAACATCTTACAATGTATTACTTGGGCGACCATGGGTTCATGAGAATGGGGTAATTCCTTCAACACTGCACCAATGTTTCAAATTCTATAAATAAGGGGTAAAGAAAGTAGAGGTTGATGCTAAGCCATTTACAGAACTCGAGTCTTATTTTGCTGATGCTAAATTTTACATAGAAAATGATGCTATGGAGGAAGTCCTTCCTGTGATCATTCCATCAATTGGGAAGGCTAACTTTAAGGGAAAAGTTAATCAGTGTAATTTGACATTAATAGAGGAAATTTCACAACCAATGATGACTCGAATTGAAGAAAAAGAGAAATCCTAAAAAAAATAGACACTAGACCCAACGATTGTCACTACTTCCCTCGTTTTTAGGTACATCCCAAGATCTCGTCGAAGTGAGGGTCAACGGCCTTTCATAGAAGACAAAAATGAAATACAACCTCGAATATTAGAAAATGGGGACCTTCAAGTCTTGAAAGAAGATGTGACCATTCCCCTTCCAAACTTACAACTTATCTTTAGGGATGAGACACAAAAATATGTCAAATCCTTAAAAGATCAAACAAAGCAAGAATTCATTCATGGTAAAATAATAGATGAGGGGCTCAACCCTAAGGCTTATAAGTTATTAGCCAAAGCAGGGTATGACTTCACTTTGTCATCATGATTAGGAGAACTTAGCCCCGAGACTATAGGTGAAAAGATGCATGGCCTTAACGAAACTCAAAAGAAGTTGAAAGGTATACAATCATACCTTTTAGGGCAGGTTTAGGGGCTTTACCTTTCGAGCCTATGAAAATTTCAGCTAAGACTAAGAAGACTAAGGTAAGTACACAACATATCATTGTAGAAGACATGGAAGAGAGTAGTGGGGAAAATTCTCCTCCTCTAATTTCAGTATTTGATCAGATTGAAGCTCCAATTACACGAGCTTTGGTGTTCACTAGGTTGAGCGATTTTAACCAAGTAGAATATAATTTAGCACATATTCCACAAAGGTCAATACAACAAAGGATTGGGACTCTACATCGAAATTCATAGCAACGAAATCCCAATAAGAAACAATGTATTGAACTAAAGGAGGATGCAAAGACAAGAAGTTTAATCCCATCAAGGATGAAGTGCTATTCAACTTGGGAAATTTGTACTAATGGTTCATTAAAAGTAAAACGATGTATCATTGTGATTACCAAGCTATCGGACAAGGGATGCCCTAAAGATGTTGAAGAAAATTCGACGCACACTAGCTACCATATTATAGTGCAAGTTGACTCTAATTCAAAATTTTCAGAAGATGAACCAGCAAAAAATCCTCAAGTATTTGAGGACGGGGGGGCAAGCCACTGTAGATGAGTTAAAAGAGATCAATTTAGGAACAAATGAAAACCTAAGGCCAATCTATGTAAGTATGCTTCTAAGTCCTTCTGAAGAGAAAAGTTATTTTGAGTTGTTACTTGATTATAAGATGTCTTTGCATGGTCGTACAAAGAAATGCCAGGTCTTGATCCAAAAGTCGCAGTACATCAACTCATGGTGAAGCATGGTGTCCAACGAATTAAGCAATTCCAAAGACAATTTCGACCAAAACTTGTTTCACAAATAGAAACTGAAATTGACAAATTGATTGAAGCTAGTTTCATTAGGGAGGTAAAGTACCCGACATGGATTGCAAACATCGTTGCAATTAAGAAAAAGAATGGGCAGATCTGTGTTTGTGTGGATTTCAGAGATTTAAACATGCTTGCCCAAAAGATGACTTCCCATTACCAATTATCGAGCTTATGGTTGGTGCAACTATTGGTCATGAAGATTTATCCTTCATGGATGGATCATCAGGGTATAATCAAATATGAATGGCGCTAAAGGATGAAAAGCTTACTACATTTCATACCCCAAAAGGTATTTACTGTTGCAAAGTGATGTCTTTTGGACTAAAGAATGTAGGTGCAACATATCAAAGTGTTATACAAAAAATCTTTGATGACATGCTCCATAAGAATGTCGAGTGCTATGTTGATGACCTGGTTGTAAAGTCTAGAAAGAGAGAAGACCACCTACGAGATCTTCGTATGGTGTTGGACAGGTTAAGAAGGTACCAGCTCGAGATGAACCCGCTTAAATGTGCTTTTGGTGTTACTTCTAGTAAGTTTTCTAGGGTTTATTGTTCGACACTATGGCATTGAAGTGGATCAATCTAAGATCGCAGCCATTCGAGATATGCCAAAGCCGAGGAATCTTCAAGAACTTAGAAGTCTTCAAGGATGTCTTGCTTTCATTTGACGATTTATTTCAAACCTTGTAGGACGATGTCAACCCTTCAATCGACTTATGAAGAAAGATGTCCCATTTTTTTGGGACAAAGCTTGTCATAATGCCTTTGAGAGCATAAAAAAATATTTGGCTAATCCACCAATCTTAGGTGCTCCTATGGCAGGGAAACCATTGATACTCTACATCATCGCACAAGAAAGCTCTCTTGGAGCATTACTTGCACAAGAAAATGAGCAGAACAAAGAAAGAACATTGTATTGCCTAAGTCGAACTCTAACAGGACCGGAACTAAATTACTCTCCAATAGAGAAAACTTGTTTTGCTTTAATCTTCTCAGTAAAGAAGCTAAGACATTACATGCAAGCATACACAGTACATTTAATAGCACACGCTAATCCCATTAAGTATATGCTATCAAAGCTAGTTCTTTCAGGATGATTAGCAAGATGGGGGTTGTTACTCACTGAGTATGAAATAATCTACATTCCTCAAAAGGCAATCAAAGGACAAGCACTTGCAGATTTCTTAACAGATTATCCTATCCCTACAACATGGGAAATTTCAGATGACTTCCCTGATGAGGAGATCTTTTATGTTGACATTTTTCCTTCGTGGATGATGTTCTTCGATGGGTTAGCATGCTATGATGGAACAGGTGCAGGTGTTGTATTTGTCTCACCACAAAGACAAATACTACCGTATTCATTTGTTCTTAGTGAGAGATGCTCCAACAACGTCGTTGAATACCAAGCCTTAATTATCGGTCTACAAATGGCGATTGAAATGAAAATCACAAGCTTAGAGATATGTGGGCATTCTAAGTTGGTAATCAATCAACTGTTAGCCTTGTATGAGGTTAAAAGTGATGACTTAGTTTCTTACTTCCAATATGCCACCCAACTGATGGAAAAGTTTGAACAAATCTCTTTAGTTTATATCCCACAAAAATAAAACCAAATGTCAGATGCTCTAACTAATCTAGCTGCAAGTTCGACACTTCTTAAGGATGAGACTATACATGTCCCTCTTTGCCATAAGGGGGTATTGCCACAATTGCCAATATTACAACAAGAAGAAGTAAATGCTACATCAGTATTCACTATTGATAGCGAAGATTGGCGACAACAATTAATTGACTACTTAGAGCATGGGAAGTTACCTAATGAACTAAGGCAACAAACAAAAATACAATGTCGAGTTTCATGCTTCATTTACCACAAAGAAACACTTTATCGACACTCATTCGATGGAGTACTTCTTTGATGCCTAGGAGGAGGAGAGGCATATCAAGCAATTGAAAAAGCTCATTCTAGGATCTGTGGGGCTCACCAGTCAGGACCAGAGCTTCATTTTCGAATCAAAAGGATGAAATACTATTGGCCAACTATGGTTAAGGATTGTATGGAATATGCAAAGAAGTGTCAATCATGCCAATTCCACTCAAATTTTATACACCAACCCCTTGAGCCACTCCATCCTACGATTGCGTCATGACCATTTGATGCATGGGGACTTGAAAAAAAAAAAGGTCCGCTAAGTTGAAAACCTAAAAAAGCGACTTAGGCAAAAGTTAGGGCATATGCTCATAAGATTAAATTTTTCTTTTAGTCTTGGCAAAAGTTAAAGTGTAAAAAAAAAAAAAAAAAAAAAAAACTGTTAAGTTGAAAACCTGAAAAGGTGACTTAGGCAAAAGTTAGGACATCTGCTAGCAAAATTAAATCTTTCTTTTAGTCTTGGTAAAAGTTAGAGCGTAAAAATAAAAATAAAAAATGGAACTACGTTTGACTTGATCACCTCTCTTTGAAGGGTATGTAGGCAACTCGAAGAAACCACTTGAGTTCAGTCACTACCAAAAAAAAAGTCTCTTTTTTTATTAATAAATAAATCTGGCTAACAAATGCTAGACGTTATTACATCTTAATAAAAATAAAATAATGAATGAAGGAAAAGAATAGGAGCTAAAACTAAATAAAAAGGTACAATGATCACATCCACACCAAGCATGCAAGCTAGTCACGTTGAATCCTTAAGGCTTCTTGAAGAGTCTTTAAAGTCTTGACATCAACATCAGTAAGCACGGGGGTTTGGGCGATAATGATGTGTTCTTTCCTCAAGAGAGAAACATCACTTTGTTTATTGGCTATAATCTCATCGATCTCCAAGATTGAGTTGTGAAGGCGCTCCTTTTGTATACCTCGTTGCTCCAATTCCTTAAGTGCTTCTTGTTTAACATCAAGAGTAGCTAAGTCAATCTTTAATGATTGACAACGGTTTTTCTGTACACCTTTAGAGTTTAGAGCATCCAAAATCTGAGACGCAACAATAGTTAAACATTCTTGATAACCCGACTCTTGGTAGCTTGGCATGTAAGGGTATCAACAAAATTTATACCTAAGGTCCTTACACTAAAGTAGCAAAGCTACTATAGTATAGTGGCTCTAGGATCGAACACTGGGAAGGGTTTTTACTTTAACTAGTGAAGTTCAGAGGATGGAGTGAACTTTTCTTAATAAAAATTAGGTTAAGATGAAAACATAAAAAGATGAAGGTGTGTAAACTAAACTAACATGAAAATAGGTTAAAAGATGGAAAAAGAAGTTTCTCAAAGCTTTGGATAGCCATGCTTTGGCTCTTATGCAAATTGGAAATCTCAGGATAGGCTCCTCGCGTTGGGGTTGCAACTATGGTGATGCTTGCTTCCCGAACCGGTATGGGTTTAACAACTGAGTTTTAATCCTTGAAAACTTACAAAAAGGGTAGCTGAACCTCATAAATGCCCTTTTAATGATATAGGTCATCTCCTCGACTTGCAATACAATGGCTCGTAGGAGATAACTAACGAACGTCAGTGGATCTAACAATAAGAATCCACTGAGACCAAAAGCTTATCAAGTATTGGCCATTCAAAGCAAGTCAGAGGGATTAAAAGCTTTACTTTGAATGAAAACATTTATGGTGCTCAGCTACTTACATTCATGGCTTGGAAATCTCCATCCTGACACGGGAGCTTCACATGGCATCCATTACTTCAAGAAACTAAAAGATTTTAGCCTCTCATCCTTGGGGATTTCATCCTCCAAGGATGTTTGGCTACTAAGAAAATGAGAAAATAGAAGAGAGAAAAAGAAAGCAAAAGAGATCTCTGTATTTCACTAAGTAACTAATTTACATTGGTCTCCTGGAGAAAACTCCCCGAAGATTTTTTTTCAGTGATTACAAGAGAATTTATATAGGAAGGTAATTTTACCCTTCCTTGGATACTTCCTAGCTAAGGAATTACATGAGTGGTTGAAACAAGGAGAAAATGGAAATTTAGACACAAAAATATCAGAAGAAAAAGAGTCGGCAAAAATATCCAATTTTCGCACGTTACAGCTCCAATTTCGCACGTTGGTTTGAGGTGTGCGAAATTTTCGCACAGTGGACTGAGGATTTCGCACCTTGATTTCCATCGTGCGAAATTGTCCCTCAGCTTGATGCATTTGTCTTCCGAAGGCCATATCTTTCTCATTTCAGCCCCAAATCATACATGGTTTGAACCGTTGGATTCTTGACTTTCTGAGCTTTGAAATGGTATATATAATGTACAAAATGGACTTCGGAAAGTGCTCCAAAAGTGCAATGAAAGACTGCAGCTGTGTCCCCTGTTTTCATCCCCTGTTTTCTTCTTCTTCATTGTTCTTTCCTTGTATTCTTGGAACGACTAAGGCAAAGGATTATGAGGCTCCATAGCTTGATTTCTTCATAAATCTAAGCTTTCAAAAGCTTTGCCATGAACTATATATAGCTCTCCCTCATTCTTAAATTGCTTTGGTGAGCATAAAGCTATCAAAAGCACCAAAACTTAACACAATTGTTAGAAATCTGATTGCAAGGGTCCCTAACATGTTAATTGGTTAAAAGGGTAATAATTACTACTGCAAGGGTGTTTAAAAGATCAATTACAAGCTACAAAATAGCATGTTTTGAGTAGTAATCACTCCCCCCAACCGACATATTGCTAGTCCCTTAAGCAATTAAGGAGAGAAAAAACTAAGCAAACATAATAATATACATAAAAGAGGTCATGCAATTCATTCCAAAAAATAATTGAGTGGCATGGACTGATATCCAAACACATCTCTCCTGGGTGAACTAAAGATATGAAGATTCAAATGCAATAGGAGTTGTCAAAGCTTAAACTTAAACAAAAAGTACAAAGAGTGGAGATTATGCAATTAAGTATCAAAAGAATCTCTACTCTCAAGGGTTCCAAATCAAACTCTTCCATAATAAGCTAAGTGTTAATGAGATTAGCTTCCGGATATAGTATATACAACTATCCTCACCCCCCAACCTAAGCTTTTCTCGAACATTGGGCAAAATTAACCAACTCTTAATAGGTTAGGAACGCACCTTTTTATTCACAATTCTTTTTACTCACTAAACTTAACCAATTCACCTATGTAGCAAGCAGAGGATCGATGACTCCCAACCAATCAAGGTTTAGGGCATCGGGTTTTAAAGGCTTTCACCACCCCTTCGGATCATGCTCAAAGTTTCAGAGAAAGAATAGAAAGCTTATTCTTTTTTTTTTTTTTCAAAGACTCATTGGTCTTTATGAGGTGTCCCAAACACTATTAAGAGAGGTTAAGTAATGAACCAAGTCAAAAATTTTCCTAAGCTTAGAAGGTTAAGAAAGTTTTTACATCATATATCCGGGATCTAATGTGCACAGTGTGTGTAAGCTTGAAATGGAAGAAGTAAGTTTGAAATCAAAGAGGCTTCAATAGATTATCAACTTTGAAAGCATAAAAACAACTCTAAGACTTAAATAATTAAGTTAAAACTCGACTTATCCTATTTTATTTTGAGAAATTATCTTTAACAACCATAGAGAATGATTCAAAAACTTTTTTTTTTTTTTTTAAATTTAAATTAAGCAAAAATCAACAAAATACCAAATGATTAGATTAACAACAAAACTTCCTTCTCAACTCTCCCCCCAACCAAGTGAACATTGTCCTCAATGTTTACAAACGATTAAAATAAGGGAGGAAGTGGGTTACCTCCTTGAGTGAGATAAAGTCTGAGTGTAAAGGAGTATGGAAGTTACCTTAAACCACATGTTCCAAGGACAAAAGAGTAATGAGAAAAAGGAATATAATAAAAAAGGATATATATATATATATATTACTTGGAAAAGAAATATATAATGTATGATTTCAAGTAATACTTCTAATCCCCATTTATTTAAACACATGCAAAAGATGGGATTACAAGTCTAATAATAAAAAACAAGTAGAAACATAAAAATATCAGATATGAGGGGTCAAATGTGATGCTCTGCTCTGATCTCCTCCTTTATGGCTGCTCAGCTGGCAAGCTCCTCATCTGCACTAGAGGCCGGATGGTGCAGACCTATCATGCCCAAGAGGAGTCTGCATTACGTCAAGAGCTGCTGAATCTGATGAAAGGATCGTGTATGCGAGCCTGATAGCAATGTCGATCCTGGTGTCACGAATAGGGCCACTGCTGGAAAAAGAATCCTGAGCAGGCTCAGTTCTGAATGAGTGCACTAAGGCCTCTGAATTCAGTAAGAGAAATGGTGACAGAGGGTCAAATAAAGAGGAGTGCCTATGGAGCTGGACATTAACTGTGAAGCACCCTGAGTGAGAGAGAAGTATGATGTATAGGCTCAGAGTATGCTCTGAGGTGTGTGCTGCAGGGCAGAGATGTGTCTCTGGGGAATCTCATCCGCTGGGCTTGAGCGCATCTGCTCATCTTGGGGTAGCTCTGGAGGTGCAGGCACAGCTGGGGCTTCTTGGGGTGCAAAGTAGGCTACCAAGTGATGCCATTTGCCGAGAGAGAAGTCCTCTCTGCAATGGCGGCGCCTCTCAAGACGGGGCTCTTTCAGGATAGCCCAAGGTGCTCTAAATTTGGCAGAGGAGCCTCGGAAAATAGTAATGGTATGCCATCTGCCCTCTGAAGCTTCTGTCGATGACTTTCTCCCCTTCCTTCCTCTCCTCTTCCCCCTTTTTCCTTCTCCCCCCCTTTCCCACTTATCAAAATGAAGCAGAGGAAGTCATAATCAAATGATGAGGGCGAGAGAAATAGCCCTCAAAAAATCCAATAACCTTCAAGTATAGCTCCTCTCCCTGAACTTTATGCTGAAGGGAAAAAGGTTGGCACGCAGGAGCACCAGTCAATTTAAGGCAGCATCCCAGATGGAAGCTCTCTCCTAGCCAATGCCGAGGCGTAGAAGTCCCCTGGACAAAATACGGACCAGTCACTCTGAGAGAATGAGGACCACTCCCTGAAGTCGTGCCTGAAGCACAGGGCCATAAGGTATTACGGAGGGCCTCAGCAATGTGACAGCTACCTTAATGGCACCCTTGCGTCGTCTATGTAAATTGAATGAGGGTAGGAGCTGCGGAGGCCTTGAGTAGTCATGATTGATAAAAATCTAAAAACTACTTTTATGATAGTAGAATTTGCCTTAGGGAGGAGAAGACTCTCCATGTGATACCACTGCAGCAGTCGGATGAATCTCTTGAGCTC
>JBAPGN010002448.1:0-10832 GCA_037355405.1 Vitis amurensis | reverse complement strand
GACATGGCTCGGAAAAGGAACCCACCTTTCCATGAGCTGCAACTTCAAAAGAGTCATAGCATAGCCCCGGATTCTATATATATCTCCGACAAACATGCAACATATAAAGCATCAGATTGAAGGATTAAAGTGTCTAACAGCAACCCGTCTTACACTATGAAGGTAGTTTTCTTTTTAAATTCTAGGTGATGCAGTTTTTATTTTGAAATTTGTCTTGATTTATCTCAATTTGTTTTAGTTAGTTTATAATTTTTTCATTATAGCACACTGTACTTCTACTCTATAAAATTGAATCTGACAACTTAAAAACCCTTTTAAATTTTTAATAACTATTCATGACATTTTGACTCTTGAACTTGATTTTTGAAATCTTTCTTGGTCAAATATGGTTTTTCCAATTAGTGAGATTTAAAATCAAATTTTTCGAAGGTTAATTTCACTCTGTTTTTTTATTCAGTCCTTGGTTTTTACCAAAATTAAATTACTAAACGGTCTCTTTAATTATTTTACATTTTTTTTTAATCTTAGACTCTAAATTTAATTTTTGATACATAAAATATCAATAAATAATTTCTGAAATGAGAGATATAATTTTTTCTTCTTGCACACACTGCACAAGTGCTCTTCTGAATCTGAGAGATGTTTATTTATTTTTAAATATGTTGTGAATGTGATATTTCTCTGAGATTATTTTTCATATAAAATAGACATATTAATATAGTTGTGTGATTTTTTGTATGATTTTAAGACATTTCTAAGTTAATTATAAAAATCAATTTTTGAATACCTTAAAAGATGCTCTGTTCTGGACCTATTATCATCGTTATGTAATCTGGTACTAAATGAGGGCTGGTTAATTAATTTGGTCACTTAGATGATAAACTAGACATATAGGAGATGCTCTCTAAAAATATTCTTGATAAAACTTAACTTCTAGGTATTTGTTTTAGATTTATTTTTTACAGTCTTCTATTCTAATCATTTGCTGACTTTTTTCTGTGAGGTAACCCTTTGTGAATAAATTTGTTATTGATTGGAATATAATCGAATAATTTGGCCTATTGGATGTTTATCTAGACATGTTAAAGATGTTACCTAATTTTTATTTTGGTGAGATAACATTTCTTGATATTTATTTGGAGTTTATTTTGTGAACCGATTTTCTACCCTTTTAATAATATTTCCTTGGCTTTTGGTAATTTAGTCACTTTTGATCATACTTGTGAACTTTCCTTGACTTTAGACATTCTAAGTGTATATATGTAGGTTTAGTTTATTTATTTATTTATTATTATTTAATCTTATCATTATTATTGGTGAATTAACCTCATTTTTATAGAATCACTGACGCTTGCTACACAGGTACGCTCTCTATCTTCCCATTCTAAGTGTTTATATATAGGTTTAGTTTTATTTATTTATTATTATTTTATCTTATCATTATTATTGGTGAATTAACCTCATTTTTATAGAATTACTAGTGCTTGCTACACAAGTACGCTCTCTATCTTCCCATTTTAAAGTTCCATGAATATGTTTGTCATTAAGAACTCACTACTACAAAAAATTAAATTAATAACACTTTATTTCTTGAAGCTTGTAAAAAATATCATTATTTATCTCTAAAATTAATAATTATTGATGCTCACACATTCTTGGCGCTTTACAAGGAGAAGCAATGGCATTTTTAAATAATGGCTCTTTTGTATGGATGTTGTATTGAAGAAGACAGACGGATTCTGGTTTATGAATGTATCAAAAATAAGAGCCTTGATCAAGCTCTTTTTGGTGAGAATGCTTAAAATATTTTGCATCTTGCACTTTATGTTTTTATTTTTTATTTTATTTTATTTACCACACCTATATTGTGTTCTGATAAAGAATTCAAATTATAGTTCCATTAAACTTATTAAAATAAATTAATCTCTATGTAATATTCTCTCATTTTACATATAATAGAAGGGGTTAAGCAAGCAATCATAAATTCTTTCGCCATGCTTAATTATATGATCGCTCACGGTTCAGTAATGACTGGCTAAATTTATAAAAGACTTCAATACAAATACATATAACTATTTCATAAAAATATCCTCGTATTTCCCATATCTTGGTAAATATGGCTTGGTAATATATTATTGATAGTGTCATTTTATGATTTTTGTAATCCTGATTCACCTAAATGTCTTTTCTTTTTCATAATATTCTATCTCTCAGATAATTATATATTCTATTGCTCTGTATATATTAATTAAGAAAGTAATTATTAGGACAATCTATCATTACATACATTATCTCTCCTTCTTCATGTTTTCATTTATTAATTATAATTTAATAATTTCTTCTATTATTTACATATTTAGTACTTTAATCATATATTAATAATTTAACTAGTTTAAATCACTTCATCTTATGCATCTCTCACACACGACACATATCAGTAACGCACAGAGAGATTGAAAGAAAATAGGTATAAGGATAAAGCAAGGGATGAAAAAAGTGTTATAGTACCACCATTTCTAAACGTATTAGATGAAGAAAAGCTGAGTACAATTATATCTTCTCGTTACTTATATATTTTATTATTATTTTATCGGAGAACCATTTCTATGCATTTAATTTCTTCTTGTATGTATTTATTACTCTTATACTCTCACTTCACACTACTATCTTATTTTCACCTTAATTTTACCATTCTACCTTTCAATGCATACGAACAATATATTACAAATGGCTAAATTCACATTTTTTTTAATTTTATAATAATTCATACTTAGCATCATAGTCTATATACATTTCATTAATTCGCACTAATTGTTCTATGATCTTACATTTTATTTCAAAAACATTTCAACTACTTCTTGAACTCTTCAATACGGAGTTTGAATATATTATTATATTGGTTAATATATGTCCTAGTTATAACCGTTGAAGATCTAGGTTTACTTAAATTATCTCTCATATACCATACAGTCATACCTCTGTATACTTCCCTATTGATTATTATATTACATAGTGTAGTTGGCTTATTAAATTTTAAATGAGTCTAAATCTCCTAAGATAAATACTATATCTATACTTATTATTACTAAAGATAACCAGATTTGCTCTAGCCAAATATTAATTAGAAGATCTCTCATAGCCTGTAGTAACATATGTTCAGGTTCTCAAGTCGATTGATAATGAGTTACTTGGTCCCCTCACATTACAGAACTTGCAACAAATTTCTTCCTAGTTCTACCACTCAATTATGTTAGATAATAATTGAATAAGAATATTATCGACTTTACTTTTGAAGGCATAATAGGTTGTTATCGAATTCACGATTTCAGTCTTAATCGAACATTTCACTATGTTTAAATTTCATATTTGGGACATTCGAAAACTCTTAAATCTGTGTTTTTAATATGGTATAGAATTATCTGTTAAGAGCTCTTTGTAAACAATTTGTGTTAAATATTTCATTTAAATCTTAAAGCACTCACCTTTACCAATATTAGAACCACACTTCATGATGATTAAAATTTAAAATATTGTCTAACCTAATAAGGTAAAATGTTAGAGATCGCCATACCAGTCGCATCCAGCTGGGACTCATAACGCTTTTAGATCCTCATTGCCTATTAGTACCTACATCACGCAAAGAGATCGCATCGCTTACATGTTTGTATTGTAATCTTACACTCACCTCTTGAATTTACATCTACGAATTTTTAATAGTTATTCAATTATCAATTAATCATCATCACATAAATTATTAATTGACAAAAAAGTATTAACTTCTTACTGATGGCCTTATTAGGACCACAACTAACTCACTTATTAAGATTAGGAGCATAAATCATAAAGTCTTAACTATTTACTTTATTATATTGGGTTATACACCATAAATAATTTGTATGTTTCTCCGACATTGTTAATGTTAAGATGATATTTTAATATTCATGATTTCTAACTAATTTCGTATTTTAATACTCACTTTGAAATAACATCAATTATGGACGCATTTTCACAACTTCAATTAGATTATAGTATCAATAATATACACTCTTATACATATAATGGAGCAGATTTTGTCTATATTGATCTGCACACCTTACATTTTAAGATCTAACGTTGTGTCTCTCTCTCTATTATAACGTGATATACCTAATAAGGAAAAAAAAAAAAAAAAAACAAGGATCAATCAATAATATTATGCAAAGTTCAATCTAGGAGATGCCGAAGAGACAAAAGATGTGACAAATTATGATAGTACGTGGTGTATTTAATGTTGTCTAATATACAGTATCATATAATATTCTATCCTTACCTTATTAATACTTACTAATATTTATAATTATTTCATTCTCTTAAATCTCAAACATAATACACTTCTCTCATGATATCTTCACTATATCACATCTTATTTTTGTTGAAATTCAGTATATCTTTTTGATTTAAATACCACTCAAACATATAAAAATTCATATGTCCTATTATTTTTCTTTCCATATTTCTTAAGCGGACTTTTTATCTAATACAAGTCATCCTCATGTTAATTCAGAAAGAACATTCATTCATATACTTATCAAACCATAAACGAAAAATCAAAGGAACTAGGATAGAAGTAAAATTCAAATTAAGATTATGTTCCAAGAGAGGAAAATAAAAAAATAATTTATCTAGAAAATTAAAATAAAATTTAATAATAACATAGTGAATCAATCTGATGATGGTATTTACAATCATTGTTTGAGACCTTAGGTATTAATATTCTTTTTTTATTATTGCCTTGCAAATATTTAGGTTAAAACCATTTTGTAACTTAAATATATCATACTATAGATCAGGACATTATTTAAGTTGATAAGTTTCACCTCACCATTATTCATGTTCCCAATACACGCTTGCCTTTGCTATATTCCCTCATGCATTAATATGACATACTGACATACTTTTATAAATAAGGCGTTTCGAATCGCATATTTCCAATATTTATCACAACTTTAGAGTTTAATGAAGTTTTAAAAGAAATATAGATTTACAAATTTAACTATTAAAACTTAGTACATAACATACATACAATATATTTTAATCTCACCATAAAAACAGAATTGTATTTACTATTTATATAGTTGTTTGATTTGAATAATCACACATCTTATTTACTTTCTCTATTTAATTATTTCTATAAGTACCATTTTTTCCATATATTCTCTGGCGCAAGAGCATATATATTCTAATATATTGTTGAAATTGTAGTTCAGAGGTATTCATTATATGATTAGTTAGAGTACAAATTTATTTATTTAGTTTCAAACTGCATTTTGAGTCACCTTAATGAAATTTTTAATATAAGTATAGTACTATGCTCTTATTTACTTTCGATGACATTTCCCTCTTTTTATGAGGTCTTTTTCCTGAAGTAAATAGCTACTAAAGGTGCCAACATAGAGATGGCAACTGTGTAGAGATTTTTATATCTACATTAGAGGATAAGTCTATTAATCTACTCTTACTAATCAGACATTACTTTACTTCTAAACTATTATATTTACTTTTTTATCTTGTATATTTATTGACATAAAAGATTAGCACACTCCATATATGTATCCACGCAGGCGCCTTAACGCGGAGATTCATCGTAAGCAAACTTGATAACTAAATTACTTTGTTCGAGGTTATAAATTTTATCTCTCTCATTAGCTTATATATTATTTACTTCTGTACACTGATTAAATCCTATGCATTAAAAAAATATAAAAGAATTAGATATTATCTACTCTTCACTTATTCCTTAAATCTTAATTTACAGGTGCAAAGGAAATTTGATTCTGGTAAAAGAAGAGAAATCCATTGTGTTAATAATAACGAAGGTCAAAAACCATGAAGAATTTTTAAACATCGCTATTGAATCTCATTTAGGCCAAGCGATTTGAACTCAAGCTGTAATTTTAAAGACATTATGCGATTTTTTATCAGATAGTCTTGGTACCAATAAGATTGTAAATACTCATGTATTGGAAGAAAATATAGAATACTACATTTTGAATAATATTTAGAATATAATTATTACACATTAATATGTGAAAATATTTCATCAGAAAAAGATATAAATAAAAAAGGTGGTTTACATTAATGTTTAAACTAGGTTGCATGTACTAAATCAGTCACATATTTGATAATACTTAAAAATCTAAATCAAAATTCCGATCTTTTATAATTCGTTATTTGAGATGTATTAGTATTACTTCTTAAAATCATATAATTATATAAGAATATCAATTATTTTAATAACGGCACAACTCCAAGAACTTATTTTTATTCACACCTGAGAAATTGTTCACCATCAGATGACGCTTTTATAAGCGTCATTCGTTCAACTTTCCAATTGAACAAGAAGACATTTAATCTATATTAAAAAGATGAAATCTCAAAAAATTTAAAATATCCTAGTATTATCATATCTCAATAAGATATTACTTAATTGCTATCAAGTGTCTACAGAGTAGTGTTAAAATAAAATTTAATAAATACAACAATTTATTTACATCAATCAATACCAAATTAAAATCATAGTATATTTCATTAAGCTCAAAATATACCAATTAAAATAAAAAAAAAATTTCTTCTTTTATTTTTTCAAAGATGACGCCTTTGCATTTTATCTCCCACAAGTGTTCCAATTGTTGACATTATCTCAAGGAATGACACTTACCTCTCAAAGCGCCCATAAAGTTACTGAAAGCATTATAAAGAATGACGCTGTACCTAACGTGTATCCCATATGGCCGCCTCTATTGATACTATCTTAATGCACAGAAGGCAGTCGATAAGAATGAACACTTTGAGGAAAAATAAGCGTCCAATCTTTTACCTGATTTGACATATACAATAAAATTGCACGTCTTAATAAAAGAGTCATAAATACTATATCACTATACTATTTCATTTGTAGATGAAAACAGATAATGTTTCTCATTTTCTCTATATTATTATCAATCTTCAATACGAATCATAATAATATCATTCTTAGATTAATACATAAATCTCAACACCCAAATCCTCTCTTAATCTTACTCCTTTAAACCCTAAAATTGCACCCACATGCTTTCTTCCACCTTCCTTGTGCTTCGCAACTAAAAAAACCACTGAGCCTAAAAAAATAGAGTTACGCGGAACCAAGCCTGAATTTTAAATATATTCTACTAAAAAAAAACTCAATGTATATAACCCGCGTGGCATTTTATTATTATAATACCTTGAAAAACTTTTGGAGGAACTCAACACCGAAGAAAATTTGTCAATGCATTTTCATATTAATCTGGGTCAGACAATGTCATGTCCATTCCAAAAAAAAAAGTGAGATCTTCGCCTGAGATTGCCAGGGAGTTTTTGAAGGAACATGATGCAGTGTTTGCATCCAGACCTATTACAATGACGTCCGATCACTTGAGTAGAGGATTCCTGACCACGGTCCTTTCGCCATGGGGAGAGCAGTGGAAGAAAATGAGAAGTATCCTCACTCCTGAGGTGCTTAAGCCGGAGAGACATATGTGACTTCTCCAGAAGAGAACTGAAGAAGCCGACAATCTTGTCCGCTTCATTTATAACCAGTGTAAATCCTCTACTAGTACTGATAATTTCATGGACTCATCAGTTGTGAATGTGAGAATGCCGTCGGACAATAAACAGGAAATATCGTTAGGAAGATGATGTTATTTCCACATTAAAAATTAAGTGGGTGGCCCACTAACCTAATATTTAGCCAATTAAAAGAATACCCAATATCTTTAAACTGTTATAAAGATATTTACCCTCGATGGAGTGAGTAATTAATAAATAATTATATATATTATATTGAAATAAAAAAACATGTTATTCGAATAAACGTTCAGAACGGTTTTTTTAATGATGTATTCTTGTACACCTATTTCTCCTATCAAATAAGATATATTATACAGAAAACCCCTTCATGTGCGGTGAGTGCTCTCCTTCCATCAATGACCCAGAAAATATTCTGTGGTATTAAAGGTTTGATAAGGAGAGAAGAGATCAGGGATTTTAAGATCTATAAACTGAAGGGAAATATCTCATGGCTTGCGTGTTCTTCAAAACTAATTCCCCGGTATGTTAATCTAAATTTATTATTAATTTTTTTTTTATTATAGTTTATTATCATAGATGAATTTTGATTCGAATGATCTGGATTATTGTATGTTAATTTTCCGTTATTAATCTCAACAAGTGGTAATCAAAGCAAGGTTGAATTTAAATATTCGATCATTGTTTATAAAAGGAATTTAAATTAGATTTTCTTCAATTAATTCGTCTCACTAAAATGAATAAAATAAAATAAAATAATAATAATTAAACAAACGACCAGCCTCAACACGTAGAAGGAAGATTTTTATTTTTTTCCTTGCAACGCTGACTGGATCAATACGGGTGCGGGGCGCTGGTTTGGCGAACTGGTTTGGCGTCAGTCCGGTGGCCGTTTTCAGGTGCCATCGCGCCGTTTTCAGGCACCAGTCCAGCGCCATTGAAGGCGCCGTTTTCAGGCTCCATCTGCTGGTTGCAGGCACCATTGCCAGTGCCATTGAAGGCGCCGTTTTCAGGCGCCATCTCCTGGTTGCAGGCGCCGTTTCACAGGCGCCATTAGAGGCGCTGGTTGCAGGCGCCATTAGAGGCGCTATTTGCAGGCGCTGTTTTCTTGCCGTTTGCAGCAAGTGCCATTTAAAGCGTGCCTTCAGGCATCCTTTTTCACGGCTCTCAAAAGTGCCATTTCAGGCGCTAACTCCAAAAGATCTGATGTGATTTTATTATTTTATTTGAACCTTCGTGAAATTATTATTATATATGATGAATGCAGATTTCTTTGATTTTATGATGATTGATTATTGAATCAGATGATTATTAAAGATACTATCTCCTTGTTTTTTAACTCAAATAAAAGAATTAATTTCATCTTGTGAATATTTTATCTAAAGACAATTTATAAATGTAAGGTTAACTAATTTGGATAGTTGCCAAAGTAACCTACAATGTGTAGTGAGCCTTGCTATTATTGAATTTGCATAAAAGCAACTAAAGGGAGACTTGTAAAATTCTTTAATATTCTCTTTTAATTAGCGAGAATGAGGGACCTAACCAAAGGAGATGTCAATTCTGCTATTATTTAATAATGCGTTTTATTTTGGTTGCTTAGAAAGTAAAATGGTATACCCAAAGGTAACATATAAAGTTGACACATAATAGTAAAGTGTTTTAAGCTCCCTCCAAGTGAACACTGGATATGTTAAAATTTACCCAAAGGAGAATTTTAATGATATCAATAGTTCATTGTTTTTTATTTTATACTTGAGGCCTTATTGTGAGCATTGTTCTATTTTGTACAGTTCCCACTTCATTACACTCCTCTTGCATTCTGGAATGACTATTTTGGATGCGTCGAACTTTTCCTGAATGGTATGAAAGGGTTCAATTCTTCACTGGCGTGGTATTGGATCTTGGCTTGGCTTTAATAATGATAAACCTCCTGTGAAGCTACGGATGACAGTACTCCGGAGGCAGGTTGAACAATCAAAAGCCGGTGGGGCAAATCAAACAGACTCAGTCTGGTTTATAGAGATGGACTATTGCCAATCAATATCAAGACCTCTCTCCCTCCAAACGAGTTTGCCTCGGAATTTCCTGAAATATGTTGAGAGCGCTTCAAAACGCGGCTTGATAAGGTCCCTTGCATCACATTGATGCGGAATTGCACCACCATGAAAATGATGTCAGAAAAGGGTATTCAGCAACATGATTTTAAACATGACTGAAAAGGCTGCAAGCTTAAGGCCACTAGGTATGGGTATGGATGAGTCCTTCTTGCATGTACAGTTGTGTTCCTTAACTACTTCCATCACAGTTTGCCTCCCATTCAAAATCCACCTATAATACTAACAGTGATCAGTCTGGAACTGAATGAGCCTCACCATTTTAAATGCCTTAATACAAGAGGATAGTGAGATTAAGACAAGCGAAGGCATAATCTTGCTCTTGTTGTAACTCATGAGTCACGAGAAGAAAGGAAAATTCAAAAAAGAAGAATTTTCACTAAGAAAAGCGCGTACCTGAAGATAGCCAGAGTCAATGATGGAAATTCACTGGTAAGTTGCTACTGTTCTTGGCAAGAAAGGGCATGTGAAAAAAGGATTGTAATTCAAGCGCAACGCTTTGGTTTCGAAACAAGAGAGGTATAAATCTTTCTTTGTATGTATGAAGTCTTAATCTTGCTAAGCTCTTCAAATACTTCGTGGATTGATTCTGGAGCCACAATTATGTGACTAATTTAATGCAGGCATCCTTACAACCGGAACCAAAGGCGGAAAGTGAAAAGTTCCCCTATAATGGGAAAACGCTCTCAAGGTTGAGTGGTAGCATTTACCTGAGTGCGCGTGGCGTGGATTACGGAGCGAGCGTGCAGCTCGCGTGGCAAATCTTTTAAACACTTTATGTACCGTCTACTCTAGGAATTAGTTCCTTGTCTAAAATTAGATGCTTACTGGAATTCCTGTTTTATGTTCTCCAGAGTTTTCTGGACAATTAAGTTTGATGTTGAACTGTTTACAGTTGGTTCTGGTATTTTCATGTTGTGCATGTTATACAGCCAATTTCGTTGAACTCATCGAATTGCACAACGCTTTAAACCACCCTGCATTTCAGATAAATGTTTGCGTTCAAAAGCGTGCTTAATAATGGAAAACTATCCTTCAATCTTGTGGGCACAGCAAGACCTAGGGCACATCCTCTAGGGGGACAAAGAATGAACAAGGAAGGAAGGAATTTACAAAATCTGTAGCTTCACT
>JBAPGN010002447.1:0-10874 GCA_037355405.1 Vitis amurensis | reverse complement strand
CTCTGAGGATGTTTTCCCAGAGGATGAAGCCTAAACACATTAGTTTCTTTGGAGTAAGGAAGCTACGGTAAAAGTCCAGATTAAAAGGTTTGGAAAGTTTCCGTGCCATAATTTCAGGTGGTTGGAGTCCATAAATGGCCTTCTAAAGCCCAAGGTTTTGCCTTAAATCCCTTAGGATCACTTTGAACTGGCCAATACATTGGTAAGCTTAAGGTCTCTTGGATGCTTTAATTGGCTAGATCCATATTATGTCCATTAGTTTATCATGCTACGAAGCCAGTGGAAAGTATTTCAACGGTGACAAGTCCATAGTGTCTTAATCATTAATGACCCTGATACCATCTCTATGATTTTTATGCGAATTAAATCTTCATTGTCAAACCCTATACCGGTTCGGGTAAAATAACTATAGGTAAAACCCCAATTGCGAAGGAGAAAAAAATCCGGAATTTTCCACTTGCATCTCGGCACTTGAACCTCAGCCAACTTTAGCTCCGGGCAGACTTTCTTCTTCCACTTTTTTAACTTAGTATCTTATGTGAGTTTAGTTTAATCACCACTTTCAAAACAATTTATTTTCTTTTTAAACAAAGTTGTACAAAGGAAATCATCAGAAATCAATTTCTAATTTAGAGTCTATCACTGATAGAGTGAAAACCCATCCCTGAGTTCGCAACCCTTTAGAGCCACTATGCTTATAGTAGCTTTTCTGCTACTTTAGTTGTAAGGACCTTAGGTATTAAATTTTGTTGATACCTTACATTGCCAAGCTACCAAGAGTCGGAGTTATCAAATGGCGCCGTTGGCCGGGGATTCGGTGCCACAATACAGTGATGCAATCTTTTAGACGGCTACTTGTGAATTTCCATCACAGTTGGGTGAAATTCCTTTTTTCACTAATTCATTTCTTCATTTCCTTTTGTTAATTTTTTTTTCATTTTCTTCACTACTTAATTCTTATTACGTTTCCTTTGGTTAATTATTACAGGTAAGTAGTAACTTGTGCATGCCCTATCGGAATAGGGACCCAAGAGGGAAGATTAGTAAGGATTTGAGAATCCTCAAGAACACAGGAGTTGGATATCTTTGTAAATATTCATGGATCCCTCCACCTGAGGATCAAAATTCTCAAAACAAGGTCAAGGACGTAATCCCAATGCATTACCTATCCATTGAGGAATAGAATGCATCCCCCAAGGATGACGTGCACCCTCATGCATCCTGGCCCCCTCTTGAGCAGTTGGTTATAGGCCCCATATTTGTGCCCCTCCTACAACTTCCATGGAATGGAGAGTGAGGAATCCATTATTCTCACCATCAAAGGAATTTGAGGAGCGTGTGTTAATCCTTTTAGAGAGGGAGAGCTATCAATAGACTTGATTGAGGACTCAAGCTTGATTCCCTTTCACTTTGACAAGGACAATGGCCAAAAATATGGCTAATTCTTTAAGGCCAAGCCGAGCATTAAGGAATTGGGTAGATCTTCAGGCTGAGTTCTTGAAAAAATCTTTCCCCACCCATAGGACCCCAAATGGGTTGAAAGAGACAATCTCAAATTTTCTGCTAAGAAATGAGAAGTTCCATGAGTGTTGGAAAGGTATATGGAGCCATCAAATGCTTGTTCCTCATCATGGTTTTGAATACATGGCTCCTAGTGAGCTATTTCTTTATGATGGAAAAATGTCTCTTCCATCGAGGCAAATTTCTGAAACCATGATGTGAGCGGGAGATTTTAATGAGTAGGAATCCTGAAGAAAAACGCCATGGACTTTTTTAAGTTACGTGGCTGAGGGTTCAAGGAGGATGGGATGAGCCCCAACTCAAGAAGAGAAAAGGAAAATTTCCCTTCTCAAAAACCAAAATCCAAAGGCTGCGAATTACATGTTGACGTCGAAGATGTGTGACATGAAAGCCTAAGAGGCAAACAATTAGCTAGGAGGTTGGAAGAGCTTTGATGTTGAAAAGATACATGAAGTCCAAGCCATTTTCCGATAACCCAAGTCCATGTATGCCATGCACCATTTGCCAATCATGTGATTCATGTGGTAGAATGAGTGTCCAAACCATCGCCAGCTGTATTGAGAGAGATGTTAGTGAATCAAGTGAATGGTTGTGGGGCAATTCCTAGGCCCAACAACAGTGCATTCCTATGGTAACACCATAAATCAAGCTGCGAGGAAACCACCCAAATTTTCTTGGAAACCAAGACCACCTTCCATACCAACCACAAAAGGGCCCCAAAACCAAAGCACCTCAGCAACATCTTCAGTTTTGGAGCAGCCATTGTAAACCTAAGTAAGTCATGGCGTGACTTTGTGGGTGAAACAAAATGGCAATTACAATTCCCCAATTGCATCAAAAGATTGAAAATGTTGAAAGTTCTCAAAATAAAGAGAATGGAGGGGATGCAAAATGATCTATCCAGAAGTAGATAATATTCAGGTACTCCATCTCTAGACTTAACCAACCTAAACACAGTGAATTGAGAAGGCGAAAGTTCCCCTCTCAACCAAAGCCAAAATCCCAAGGGTGTCATTGAAAATTGAAACCCAAAAGAGGTGAGTCTTCAAATTTCAGAAGAGGTTAAGCTGTGATCACTTTGAGAAGTGCGAAGGAGTTTGATCAAACCCTTTGCCTAAGGTGGGCCTGATGCAAGGGACTCAGAGATCAAAGGGGCCCTTGCATTAAAGAGGACAAAAACCAAGAAAGAAGAGCAGTCGGAGTGGGAAGAAAAGTACCATCCAAATCAAGCATTGAAGAAGAACAAGGATAAAGTGAATTAAAGGAGGATATGATTTGAAGAAACATATTTGCCTCCCCCTTTCCTTCAAGCTACATAGGAAAAGAAAAAACTTCAAGAAATTCATCAGAAATTTCTTGAAGTGCTTGAGACAAGTGAAAGGTTGAATATAAACCTTTACTTGAAATTGATTCAAGCAAGTCCCCACATTATGCAAAGTTTCTAAAGGACTATGTGCCACAGTCAAGAAGAGGTTTACAGGTGACAAAAGAATGCATTGCCTCACTGAGCAAGTGGACGTCGCTATCATTCAAGAGTAAGTCCCTCAAAGTTAAGTATAAAGATCCCGGGAACTGCTCCACACCATCTCAAGTCAACATTGAGAAGGGACACATGTGAAAAAGCCTTTACTAGACTTGAGGCAAGTGTGGAATTTGCTACCATACTCTGTCGTATAAACAAACTGGGGCTTGCGAGGATTTAAAGCCCATAACCATGACCCATCTTTTAGCCTTGATAGGTCTGTAAAAAATTCCCAAAGAGGAGTGATAGAGGATGTTCTAGTTCAAGTGGACAAATTCTACTATCCTGTGGATTTTGTTGTGCTTGATACTGATTCCTCTGTCAAGGAAGAAAATTATGTGCCAATCATCTTAGGGAGGCCTTTTCTAGCTACCTCAAATGCCATCGTTAACTGTAGGAATGGGGTGATGCAGCTCACATTTGGAAACATGACTTTGGAAGTAAACATATTCCAACTTATGCTAAGAGGGCACTTTACCCTGAAGAGGAGCGGAAGCGATTTTGAGAAGTGCTGCATTGATCAAGCACTTGGTTGAAGAGCACTGTGACAGGAGTTTAGAGGAGAGTTTGAATGAAAACCTGGAAATCCTTGAAGAAGGGTTCCTTGAACCCTCTGATGTGCTAACCATTATGTCTCCTTGGAGGAGACGGGAAGAGATCTTACCACTGTTCAACCAGGAAGAAGAACTCACAAGGCAGTTGCTTGTGGAGGACCCTCCAAAAGCTATAATTTAAACAAACCACTTCCTGTGCGAGTTAAAGTATGCATACTTGGAGGATTGACTGCAGAAATGTCCAGTGGTTAGTTTCCTCAACCCTCACTACCATGATCAAGGAGGATAGACTTTTAGGAGTTCCTCAGAAAATCGTAAGAAAGCCATTGGATGCAAATTTTACTGACTGAAATGGATTAGTCCTTTGGTGTGTACCCCACCATATTTATATGGAGAAAGATTGGCAAAACCAGTTGACCAGGCAACCCCAAAGGAGACTGAATCCTCACATGCAAGAGGTGGGAGGAGTGAAGTTTTGAAGCTACTTCAATGCTGGGATCAGTATATCCATTTCAGATAAGCTTGGTTGGTGAGTCCCACCCAAAGTAGTCCCAAAGAAATCTGGAACAACTTGTTAATCAGAATGAGAAAGGCGAAGAAGTCTCTACTCGTCCTACTCAGGATGGAGGGCGTGTGTATAGACTATAGGAGTGAATTCTGTTGTAACTAGGAAGGACCATTTTCCCTGCCTTTTCTATGGACCAAGTCCTTTGAGAGATCTCAGGACATCCTTTTTCTATTGTTTTCTAGATGTTATTCAGGGTACTTCCAATAGAAATTTGATTTGAAGGATCAAGAAAGACAACCTTCACTTGTCCTTTGGTACTTTTGCATATAGGAGAATTGCACCTTTGGTTCTTATGTAATGCTCCGCAACCTTTCCCAAAGATGCATGCTAAGCATCTTCAGTGATATGGTTGAACGCATCATGGAAGTTTTCATGGATGATATCACTGTGTATGGAAGTTCTTATGAGGAGTGTTTGATGCATTTAGAAGCTGTTCTCCATAGATGTATAGAGAAAGACCTAGTGCTAAATTGGGAGAAGTGCCACTTTATGGTACAAAAAGGAATTGTCTCTAGGGACATATGTATCTTCCAAAAATGGCATTGAGTAGATAAAGGCTTAAGGTGAGCTAATTGTTACGTTGACCACCTCCCAACAAATGTTAAAAGGAATTAGGCAATTCCTTGGACATGCCGGGTTCTATAGGAGGTTCATTAAGGATTTCTCAAAAATCTCAAAACCTCTGTGTGAGCTTTTGGTAAAGGATGCCAAATTTGTGTGGGATGAGAAGTGTCAGAGAAGTTTTGAGGAATTGAAGCAATTCCTCACAACTGCACCAATAGTTAGAGCCCCAAATTGGAAATTACCTTTTGAGGTAATGTGTGATTCAAGTGATTCGTTGCTATTGGGGGCTGTTTTAGGGCAACACGAGAGGCATGGAAAGCCCTATTGTGCATCTATTATGCAGTCTAAAACTTTGATATGCAGGCTCAAAAGAACTACACAAAAACTACTGAGAGAGGTTGTTGGCCAGTAGTTTTTTGCCTTGGATAAGTTTCGTGCTTATTTAGTAGGGTCCTCCATAGTGGTGTTCACTGACCATTCTGCTTTGAAGTACTTGCTAACCAAGCAGGATGCCAAGGCAAGATTGATAAGATGGATCTTTTGCTTCCAAGAATTCAATCTTCAGATCCAGGATAAAAAGGGCGGTAGAAAATGTTCGTAGCTGACCACTTGTATAGACTTGCTGATAGCACATGCACTCACATGGTCTAGCCTATCAATGATGACTTCCCTGAGGAGTCTCTCATGTCAGTAGATGTAGCTCCATGGTATTCTCACATTGCAAACTTTTTGGTTACTGGAGAAGTACCAAGTGAGTGGAGTGCTCAAGACAAGAGGCATTCTTGGGCAGATTCCATGCCTATTATTGAGAGGAACCTTTTCTTTTCAAATATTGTGCAGATCAAATTATAAGGAAATGTGTTCCTGAGCAAGAGCAATTCCGGGGAATTCTTCCCGATGTTGCATGATTATGCATGTGGAGGTCATTTTGCCTCCCGAAAAACAGCAATGAAGCTTGATCGAATCAGGCTTTCTGGTGGCCCTCTCTTTTCAAAGAGGATGCCCATTCTATGTGTAAGGCATAGTGATCGGTGTCAAAGACTTGGTAAGCTAACACGCCGAAAATAGAGCCCTTGAACCCCATTTTAATAGCTGGATATCTTTGAGTCTGGTGTGTAATTAGGACTTTATTGGGACTTCTCCAACGTCATTTGGACTTCCTTACATCTTGGTAGGGAGTGGATTATGTCTCTAAGTTGGGGTAGAAAGGCCCAATCCCAATGTAGGAGCAATGATCATAAGGTCGGTACTTAATTCCATCATCAGGACAACCACTCTTTGCAAGATTTGGAGTGCCAAAAAGCCATTATAAGTGACGGGGGAACCCACTATTGTAATAAACCTTTGAGGACTCTTCTAGCAAGTATGGGGTTAAGCACCAAGGTTAGCTACACCTTATTTCACCCTCAAAACAAGTGGCCCAAGTTGAGTTAGCCAACCGTGAGATTAAGAACTATATTTGATTGAGGTGTCAATGTGAATAGAAAGGATTGGTCTATCAAGCTCCTGGATTCCTTATGGGCTTATAGGACCGCTTACAAGACCATTCTAGGAATGTCCCCCTATCGCCTTGTTTATGGCAAAGCGTGTCACCTTCCAGTGGAAATTGAGTATAAAGCATGGTGGGCAATCAAAAAGCTCAACATGGATTTGGCAAGAGCCGGGTTAAAGAGATGTCTGGACTTGAATGAATTGGAGGAACTGAGGAATGATGCATACCTCAATTCAAAAATTGCAAAAGCAAGATTGAAAAAATGGCATGATCAGTTGGTAAATCAGAAGAATTTTACCAAAGGACAAAAAGTTTTGCTTTATGACTCTAAACTTCATCTTTTTCCAGGTAAATTGAAATCCAGGTGGACGGGCTCTTTCATAATTCATAAAGTGCATCCCAATGGAGTGGTGGAAATATTCAATCCCACAGGCAATCAAACCTTGAAAGTCAATGGCCATCGTCTCAAGCCATTCTTTTAGAACCCTACCGTTACAGACAAGAGGAGATCACCTCCTTGAACCCACCACCAAAACTTCTGAGGAAAAAGCAGGGGTATCATGGGCTAAAGAAGTCCATGAATTTTTGTTATAGTTTTATAGTTATATTAGTATTTTTATTTCTTTATATTTTAATTTTTCTCCTAATCTTAGTTTATTTTGTCTTAATTCAAGTTAATTGATGATAAATTTCAGAAAAAACAATCATGGAAAGATGGGAGAGCTCGCAAAAGCAGCAAGGGGGAGAAAAAACCAAGGAAAACAGAGCACCTAAATTTCAAGGTGCCAAATCTTTCGCCCACACCTGATTTCAAGGGTGCGAAAATTTTCGCACAACCCAAAAGCAAGGGCGAAATCCTTGGACTAAAGGAAGCCAAATTATCGCACCACCCCTACTTCAAGGTGCGACAATTCAACTCAAGTGGCGAAATCCGTCTTCAAGGTGCGAATTCTTCGTAAAATCCAATTTCGCACGCCCACTGGGAAGTGTGCGAAAATTTTCGCACTGTGCGAAAATTCCTCTTCCTGGCTACACGGTGGCAATTTCGCACCAACCTCAAGACTTCATTTATCGCAACGTCGTGCGAAACAGTAGTGCCGAAAATTTACGCAACCCACCACTATTCAAGGATCGCGAAAATTTCGCACACTTCCTTTAAGGTGCGAAATCCCAAAGCAAAAAGGGTGCCATTTCGCCAACCCAATTCCCAAGGTGCGAAATGGGCCAGACCAAGGTGCGAAAATTTCGCACGCGTAAAAATTTTTAAGTTCTTAAAAAAATTAAACGGACTTTTTAAATTAAATTTACCCCCGAAATTGTTGCCCTAACGTTCCAAAAAACGACTTTTCGTGTGTGCCTTTGGAAAAATTTTTAAAGCATCAGAAAATCCCTTAAACCTCATTCCTATATAAACCTTGAGGTCCAGAAAGCTCAACGCCGAACTTTACCTGCCACCCGTCAAGCCTGGAAAAGCCTACCTGGCAACCCCGACACAGCCCACATCCCGTCAATCAGGGCCCATGAGCACAAGACCAGCAGAGGCAACCTCCCAGCCCATCCCCCAATCCCTCACCGACAGCCTCACAAACCGGATCACCATCGATCCCCAGCCATGGGAGCCGCACCTATCACTCCTAGTCACGGCCACCACACAACCGACCATTCCCACCATCTGCAGGGAAGTTCAACAACTTCTCAGCAGCCGGCACTCCCACCAGGAGGCCACCCACGGACACTGTGCCACCAGCCGATCAAGCCGCGAGCTCTGTTTCTCGGCCACCAGCGAAGAGGTCCAGGTTCTCGGGTCCTGGAGAGCCATCCCACGCGCCTCAGCCAGAGCCAGCTACAGAGGAACCTCGGATTCCAGTGGATATGCCTCCCGAGACCGTTATCAGGCGTCCCATGATAGCCGGACCGCCGATAGAGGGTAACTTGGATTGCAGAGATAGATCATTTCATTCCGAGACCTACTTTGATGTAGAGGCCCTCAGACAGCAGCCAGAGCTCATAGATTCATTCCGACTGCTGCAGAGGTATCACCTGGAGTCTCTTCCTCACTCACTAGCGCACATTCTACTACTTTCCCAGAGTAGGTTATAGATTTTTATCAATCTATGACTACTCGAGGCCTCCGCAATCCTACCCTCATCCAATTTACCATAGATGGACGCCAGGGTGCCATTGGGGCTCGTCACATTGCTGAGGCCCTCCGTATACCTTATGAGCCTGTGATCCAGGCAGACTTCAGGGAGTGGTCCTCATTTTCTCAGAGTGACATGGTCCGCATTTTGTCCAGGGGGACTTTTACAGCCTCAGTATTGACCAAGAGAGAGCTTCCATCTGGGATGCTCCTCATTGATGTACTCCTGCGTGCCAACCTATTCCCCCTTCAGCATAAAGTTCAGAGAGATGCAGCGTATACTGGAGCATTATTAGGATTCTGAGGGCTATTTCTTCGGCCCTCATCATTTGATTATGACTTCTCTTCTTCACTTTGAAGAGAAAGTCCATCAGAAGAAGCTTCAGAGGGCAGATGGCATACCATTACTATTCCCGAGGCTCCTCTGCCAGATTTTAGAGCACCTGGGCTATCCTGAAGAGCCCCGTCTTGAGAGGCGCCGCCATTGCCGAGAGGACTTCTCTCTCGACAAATGGCATCACTTGGTAGCCTATTTTGCACCCCAGGGAGCCCCAGCTGTGCCTGCACCTCCAGAGCTACCCCGAGATGAGCAGCTGCCTCAGGCCCAGCAGGATGAGATTTCCCCAGAGACCACATCTCCTACCCCTGCAGCACCCCCACCTCAGTAGCACCATGCCCCGAGCTATACATCCTTTCCTCCATATCACTGCGGATGCCCACCAGTTCATGCCAGCCTATGGCCAGCTCCTCCTCTTCATCTGAGCCCACTGTCACCGTTTCTCTTGCAGAATTCAGAGGCCTAGTGCACTCATTGCAGACACTGAGCACTGCTCAGGATTCTCTTTTCCAGCAGATGGCCACTATTCGCTGCCACACCAGGAATCAGATCCTTGCTACTCAAGCTCAGCATATCCACGATACCTTCATCAATCAGCAGGCATCTGAGTATGCAGACTCCTCTTGGGCATGATAGGTCTGCCACCATCCGAGCCTCTAGTAACCAGATGAGGAGGCTTGCCAGCATGAGCAAGCCCATACCAAGAGGAGGAGACAGAGCAGAGCCATCACATGAGACCCCCCTCATATCTGATATTTTCTATATTTTATTTGCTTTTCTTATTAGACTTGTAAATCCATCTTTGCATGCTGTGATTAAACTCGGGATTGGAAGTATATACGAAATCATAACATCTGTATAATTTCTTTACAAGTAATATATTATATATCATATATATATATATCCTTTTTGTTATCTATCCCTTGTCTCATTACTCTTTTGTCTTCTGCAACATGTGTTTAAGCGTACTCCATACACTCAGACTTTGTCTCCACTTTCAGAGGTACCAACTTCCTCCCTTTATTTTTAATCGCTTATGAAACATTGAGGACAATGTCAACTTGGTTGGGGGGAGAGTTGAGAAAGAAGTTTTGTTGTTATATACTAAGTTATTTTGTATTTAGTTGATTTTGCTTAAAATTTAAAATTTTTAAAAGTTTTTGAATCATTAAAACTCTATGGTGATTAAAGATAATTTCTCCAAAAAATAAAATAGGATAAGTGCGAGTTTTAACTTAACTTATTTTAGTCTTAGAGTTTGTTTTATGCTTCAAAGTTTGCATAATCTATTGAAGCCTCTTGATTTCAAACTTTACTTCTTCCATTCAGCTTTACACACACTGTGGCACATTACGATCCCGATATATGTGTAAAACTTTCTCAACCTTCTAAGCTTAGGAAAATTTGACTTGGTTCATTAACTTGAAACCTCCTTAATAGTGTTGGGACACCTCATTAAAGAACCAATGAGTCTTGAAAATATATATATACTATATAGTATATATAGTGAATAAGCTTCTATTCTTCTTGAAACACTAAGCATGATCCGAAAGGGGTGGCGAAAAAAGAAACGCCTTTAAAAACCCGATGCCCCTAAACCTTGATGGTTGGAAAGTCATCGTCCTCTGCTTGCTACATAGGTTGAATTGTTAAGATTAGTGAGTAAAAAGAATGTGATAAGAAGGTGCGTTCCTAACTATTGAAGAGTTTAGTTAATTTTGCCAATGTTCGAGAAAGCTTAGGTTGGAGGGTGAGGATAGTTGTATATACTATATCCGGAAGCTAATCTCATTAAACACTTAGGCTTTTTATGGAAGAGTTTGATTTGGAACCTTTGAGAGTAGAGATTCCTTTGATACTTTAATTGCATAATCTCCACTCTTGTACTTTTTGTTAAGTTTTAAAGCTTTTGACAAATCCTATTGCCATTTTGAATCTTCATATCTTAGTTCACCAGTGAGAGATGTGTTTGCGATATCAGTCATGCCACGTCAATTTATTTCTTTGGAATTTTGGACATTACACGACCTCTTTGGATATATATTATTACCGTTTTCTTACAGTTTTCTCTCCTTAATTGCTAAGGGACTAGGCAATAATGTCGGTGGGGGGAGTGATACTCTACTCAAAAAACATGCTATTTTGTTAGGCTTGTAAATTACTCTTTTAAACACCC
>JBAPGN010002446.1:15540-63795 GCA_037355405.1 Vitis amurensis | reverse complement strand
CAAAGCTTTGTATTCTTACACTTGGAACCTTCCCCGGCAACCTTAGCTCCAAGGAACTAGAGGTTTAGTTGCTCATTCTCTGGGGAAAACTCCTCAGAGAGTTCATAACTTAGTAAGAAATAAAAAATACGAAGTGAGAAGGTAAGACAATACAAAGAACTGAACTTTACTTGCTTACCCAAAACTTTACAAAAGGATCTCCTCTCTGAGAACAGGCTCCCGATAGGTATATATATGAACATAATATAAAACTAATTATTACATAGATATTTTCTCTTTTTTTTACTAACTTAAAAGCTAAGGAATCTTGTAATTGGTGGCTTACAAGGAGTATTTTGGGATTTAGACAACAAAAATCTAATGGAAAATATCTCCAAATGTCGATAGCAAATATCGGGATGCTCCAGGAACCATTTCGTAAGAGAAAATGGTGTCTGCGAGATTTCACAGGCACTCAAAAAGGGTTGCGAAATCACTTCGCAACAACAAGCTAATCTCGCAAGGCTGCGAAGTTGGCTTCCACCTTGAGGTTCTCAGCTTCCAGCTTGCGGTATAAATCGGGCAACGTCAGAAGGAAAAACACCCTACTGTTCAAAAAGCTGCGGGGGGAAAACCCCCAAAAACTTCGCAACAAAAGGGTGATTTCGCAACACTTTGGAAAATGCTTCCTTCGGGGAATGATTGGCTTAGCAATGGCTGCACTTCTTCGTTTCAACCTGATTGAGGCACCGTTTGAAGCATTGGATTGTTAACTTCCTTAGCTTTTGAAATGGTTATATAGCATTACATCAATTGGACTCAAAAAGTGCTCCAAAAGTGGCAACTATACTTTCATTCAAGAATATGCTTCATAGCAGATTCTCTTACTTTTTCTCCTTGCATCCGGATACTCTTGGCAAAATGAGCTTCTAAGCTTTACCCAAGATTCCTCATAACTTCCTCAATTCTGACTTTGCATTGGTGATCAAACAAATTACTACAAAAACACCAAACTTACACAAAGTGATTAAAATTGCTTTCAAGGGTCCCTTAAACATGCAATTGAGATTAAAAGGCCAAAACGTACTACTCAAAAGTGTTTTTCAAAAGGATTAATACAAGCTATCAAATGAAGACTTTTTGAGTAGTAATCAGCTTCTCACTTTGTATTTTCTTTCTTACTAAGTTGATGCACTCTCTAAAGGAACTTTTCCCCAGAGAATGAGTAAACCTTTAGTCCTTTTGGAGCTAAAGGTCTGCCTGGGGGAAGGTTCCAAGTTGCTAGGAATGCCAAAGCTTTTGTGGTTATCACCATTAATGAAGAGGAAGTGACAGTCCTTTAGTGATTTTGATTGATTTAGTTAACTTAAAACACCTTAGAGTCACCTGGGGCCGACACTTGGTAAGGCAAGTGATTTCCAACCATGGAGATGCACTAGTTTACCCCTTGCGATCCTCTGGGAGGTGACTTTAAGGTAGGATTTTTCTAGAATTGCCAACACTTGGTAAGCTTTTGGACTCCAACGAGACATCCATTAGTTATCTCTTGCGAGCTTGAGATGGGAAGTCCAAGGTTAAAGATCACCTTGAATGGTTAAGGCTTAGTGAGAGACTTAAACCATTGCAAGTTGCATCAGTGAGAGAATTAAAGTTGAAATCTAATTAAAGGATGTATCTGTACAGCACCGGTTAGAGAATTGACTATATGTTGAATCTCTAACGCGAGAAAATGAACCATCTGACCGGAGCTATGTCTTTTGCATGAAGAACCACCCCGGTGAACCTAACTCTCCAAGGAATGTTTTTCTTCCTAAGTTATTCCTACTACTTATTCTGTTAGTGATTTTAAATCTAAATCTTTACCAATCAAAAGTTTGTGTTTTATTTCTTAAGCTAACCTTGAAATGAAACAAGACCAATTCACTCTGAATTGGTATCATTGATAGCTTGCTAATCCTTCCTAGTGAACGATTCTAGAGCCGCTATACTATAGTAGCTTTTTCTTTGCTACCCTAGTATATGGTGTTATAGGTGATAAATTTTGTTGATTACTCCCTCAATCAAGGAGCACCAGCTGGACACGAATCAGTTGAGACACCAATTGGGCATGAATCAAATGGCGCCGTTTCCGGGGAAGGTGTCAAGTTTATAGTGATACCATTTTTGAGCACTTGTGATTTTCATCACAAGTTGGTAACGTTTCTTTCACTTTACTAATTCTCATTATTTCTTTATTTATTCATAATCCAAGTTTATCTTTTAAATTTAGCCTAGTTTAATTTTGTTGTTGTAGCCCTGTTTCTTTTGTTGTCCTTTGTTTTTATTTAAGTTACAGATAGATACTACTTGTGTATGCCAAAGTGGATACGAGACAGTGGAGGAAGGATTGTTAAGTGTGATACACCTCAGAACAAAGAATTCGAATTGAACTTGAATATCATGGAAGCTACACCTAAAGATCAGCATAGTCACCAAGGTCGTCAAGACAATCTCAATGAATTCAGATCAATGAGGGACCGTATGCATCCACCTCGTATGAGTGCACCATCATGTATAGTACCCCCTACAGAGCAGCTAGTGATCAGACCGTATCTTGTTCCACTTCTACCAACTTTCCATGGGATGGAAAGTGAGAATCCGTATGCACACATCAAGGAATTTGAAGATGTTTGTGATACATTCCAAGAGGGAGGAGCTTCAATTGATTTGATGAGGCTTAAGTTATTTCCTTTTACTTTAAAGGATAAGGCCAAAATTTGGCTTAATTCTTTAAGGCCAAGGAGTATCCGTTCTTGGACTGAATTACAAGCTGAATTCCTCAAGAAATTTTTTCCCACTCATAGAACAAATGGCTTGAAAAGGCAAATTTCAAACTTCTCAGCTAAAGAGAATGAGAAATTCTATGAGTGTTGGGAAAGATATATGGAAGCTATAAATGTTGCCCTCACCATGGCTTTGATACTTGGCTATTGGTGAGCTATTTTTATGATGGTATGTCCTCCTCAATGAAGCAACTCCTCGAGACAATGTGTGGAGGAGATTTCATGAGCAAAAATCCAGAGGAAGCTATGGATTTCTTGAGCTATGTAGTTGAAGTTTCAAGGGGATGGGATGAACCAACCAAAGGAGAAGTGGGTAAGATGAAGTCTCACTGAATGCTTTCAATGCAATGCTGGGATGTATACCTTGAAAGAAGATGATGATATGAAAGCAAAGTTGGCAGCTATGACAAGAAGATTGGAGGAGCTGGAGCTGAAAAGAATACATGAAGTGCAAGCTGTTGCTGAAGCACCAGTGCAAGTGAAGCTGTGTCCCAATTGTCAATCATATGAACATTTGGTGGAGGAATGCCCTGCAATTTCAGCTGAAAGGGAAATGTTTAGAGATCAAGCAAATGTTGTTGGACAATTCAAGCCCAATAACAATGCGCCTTATGGAAATACCTACAACTCAAGTTGGAGGAATCATCCAAATTTCTCATGGAATGCCAGAGCAACTCAGTACCAACAGCAGGATCCACCATCTCAACAATCTTCAAGTCTTGAACAAGCAATGGCTAATTTCAGCAAGGTAGTGGGAGATTTTGTTGGAAACCAAGAAGCCACCAATGCTCAAATCAATCAAAGAATTGATAGAGTGGAGAGTATTTTGAATAAAAGGATGGATGGAATGCAAAATGATATGAACCAAAAGTTCGATAACATCCAATATTCAATTTCAAGGCTTACAAATTTGAATACACTGCAAGAAAAGGGAAGATTTCCTTCTCAACCCCACCAAAACCCCAAAGGTGTCCATGAAGTGGAAAGCCAAGAGGGAGAATCATCACAGATGAAAGATGTCAAAGCCTTGATCACTCTAAGGAGTGGTAAAAAAATTGAGAAGCCAACACCCGAGCCATATGTTGAGAAAGAGGAAGAGATAAACAAAGGGAAGGAAATGGAAGATAAAGAGAGTGAGATCAGTGAAGAAAAGAAGGACTTTGATTCAACAATGAATGTAATTCCAGAGAAGGAACTCATGAAGGAAGAAATGCTGAAGAAATCAACTTCTCCACCTTTTCCTCAAGCACTACATGGGAAAAAGGGGATTAGAAATGCAATTGAAATCCTTGAAGTATTGAGACAAGTGAAAGTAAATATCCCATTGCTGGATATGATTAAACAAGTTCCAACGTATGCAAAATTCCTAAAGGACTTATGTACTATCAAAAGAGGGTTGACTGTAAACAAGAAAGCCTTCTTGACTGAGCAAGTAAGTGCAATTTTACAATGTAAGTCTCCTTTGAAGTACAAAGACCCGAGAAGTCCTACCATTTTAGTCATGATTGGAGGAAAGATAGTGGAGAAAGCTTTGTTAGACTTGGGAGCAAGTGTGAATTTGCTTCCATATTCCGTCTACAAGCAATTGGGACTTGGAGAATTGAAAGCCAACAGCAATCACTCTATCTCTGGCAGATAGATCAGTGAAAATTCCAAGGGGGGTAATTGAGGATGTCTTAGTTCAAGTGGATAATTTCTACTATCCAGTAGATTTTATTGTTCTTGATACAAATCCTATTGTAAAGGAAGCTAATTTAGTTCCTATCATCCTTGGAAGGCCATTTCTTGCTACCTCAAATGCAATCATCAACTGCAGGAATGGGCTGATGCAACTCACTTTTGGCAACATGACACTAGATCTCAATATTTTCTATATGTCTAAAAAGCAAACTACTTCCGGAAGAAGAAGAGGTCCAGAAGAGCTGTGCATTATTGATACTTTGGTGGAGGAGCACTGTAATCAAAATATGCAAGACAAGTTGAATGAAAAGTCTTGTGGATTTTGAGGAAGGTTTGTCTGAATCTCCTACTGTGCTTGCTACTCTACAAAGTTGGAGAAAGATAGAAGAGATTCTACCTTTGTTCAATAAAGAAGAAGAGGCAGCTGCTGAAAAAGAAATTCCAAAACTCAATCTGAAGCCTTTACCTGTGGAGCTGAAATATACATATCTTGAAGAAAATAATCAATGTCCTGTTGTGATATCTTCATCTCTGACCAGTCATCAAGAGAATTGTTTAATGGAAGTTCTCAAGAGGTGTAAGAAGGCAATAGGATGGCAAATATCTGACTTGAAAGGCATTAGTCCTTTAGTTTGTACTCATCATATATATATGGAGGAGGAAGCAAAACCAATTCGTCAACTTCAAAGAAGATTGAATCCTCATTTACAAGAGGTGGTGCGAGCTGAAGTTCTGAGGCTACTTCAAGCAGGAATTATTTACCTTATATCTGATAGCCCTTGGGTGAGTCCTACTCAAGTGGTACCAAAGAAGTCAGGGATCACAGTGGTTCAGAATGAAAAAGGAGAAGAAATTACTACACGCCTCACTTCAGGTTGGAGGGTGTGTATTGATTATAGAAAGTTGAATGCTGTAACCAGGAAAGATCATTTTCCATTGCCATTTATTGACCAAGTGCTGGAGAGAGTCTCTGGACATCCGTTCTATTGCTTCTTGGATGGGTATTTAGGGTATTTTCAGATTGAAATTGATGTGGCAGATCAGGAAAAGACCACTTTTACATGTCCATTTGGAACATATGCTTACAGGAGAATGCCTTTTGGTTTATGCAATGCACCTGCTACATTTCAAAGATGTATGTTGAGTATTTTCAGTGATATGGCGGAGAGAATTATGGAGGTTTTCATGGATGACATCACCGTATATGGAGGTACATTTGAGGAATGCTTAGTTAATTTGGAAGCAGTTCTTCATAGATGCATTGAAAAATACCTGGTGCTCAACTGGGAGAAATGCGACTTTATGGTACGTCAAGGAATTGTCCTTGGCCATATCATCTCTGAAAAAGCATTGAAGTTGATAAAGCAAAAGTGGAGCTTATTGTCAAATTACCATCCCCAACAACTGTAAAAGGAGTAAGGTAGTTCCTTGGCCATGCAGGGTTCTATAGGAGGTTTATAAAAGGTTTTTCAAGTCTTTCAAAACCTCTTTGTCAGTTGTTAGCTAAGGATGTTAAGTTTTGATTCGCATGTAACTCCAAATGGGTCATTTAATCAAAAACATTTATAAAACCTATGACCTCATACTAACGTAGCAAAGCTACTATAGTATAGTGGCTCTAGGGTCGAACTCTGGGATGGGTTTTCATTCTACCAGTGATATAATCAAAATTAGAAATTGTATTTAATGATTTCCTTAATCAAAACTTAAAGTTTAAAAGAAAATAAAATTTGTTTTGAAAGTGTTTGAAACTAAACTAACATAAACTAATTAAAAATGGAAGAAGGAAAGTCTCCCGGAGCTAAGGGTTGCTAGGATCAAGTTCAGAATAGAAAGTGGAAAATTCCGGATTTTTCTCCTCGCATTGGGGATTTAACCTATAGTTATTTCCCGAACCGGTATGGGTTTGACAATGAAGATCAATCCATAATAGGTCAATAGAAATGGTAGTCAAGGTCCATTAATGGCTTAAGACACTATGGGTCTCAACCTTGAATCACTTTCCAATGACTCGTACATGATAACTAATGGACTAATATGAATCTAGCAATAAGCATCCATAAAGACCTGAAGCTTACCATGTATTGGTCATTCAAAGTGATTCTAAGGGGTTTAAAGCAAAACTTTGGATTTAGAAGCCATTTATGAATTCCAACTACCTGAATTTAATGCACGGGAGCTTTCCACCTTTTCATCTGGACTTTTCACCTAGCTTCCTTTACTCCAAGAAACCGAAAGTTTAGCCTCTCATCCTCTGAGAAAACATCCTCAGAGGTTGTTTGGCTTCCAAGAAAAAGAAAATAGTAGAGAGAAAATGGAAAACGAGAGAGCTTTTGTCAAAAATGCTAAGTGTAAAACGTAATACGTATCTTCCCAGGAGGTAATTTCCATCCCTTAAATAGTCTTTACAAAAGCAAAAGATTGTGATTGGTTAGTTACAAGGATAGGAAAGGAAATTACATCAAAAATTACATAGGAAAATATCTAAAGTGGAGTCGGCAAAACAGAGCACGCATGGGGTGTGCGAAATTTTCGCACACCTGAAGGAGGTGTGCGAACTTCGCACACCATTCGCACAGCTAAATGGGGGTGTGCGAAATTCTCGCACACCTGGGAGCAGTTGTCTTCCGAAGGCCATATCTTCCTCGTTTCAGCTCCAAATCATGCACGGTTTGAAGCGTTGGATTCTTGACTTCAAGAGCTTTAAAATGGTATATAGCATGTAAAAATTGGACTTCGGGAAGTGCTCCAAAAGTGCGAAAGAAGACTGCAGCTGCTACATTTGGTTTTTCTTCACTTTGCTTCACTTTGGTTTTCTCCTTTGCTTGACTTGTTTTAACGATCCAAAAAGCTGTCAAAACATTAAAACTAGCCACAAATATGATTAAAAGACATTGCTAGGTCCTTAACATGCCAATTGGACTAAAGATGGAGAACTACTACACAAAAGTGCTTAAAACATAATGCATTAAAGGTGTAAAATAGCACTTTTTGGGTAGTAATCACTCCCCCCAACTGACACATTGCTAGTCCCTGAGCAATGAAGGAGAGAAAAAAGAAAGAAAAATAGATAATATAATAATTTACAATATCATGCTGATCACTCCAAAAAATAACCAAGTGGCATGATTGAATCAAACACTCTCATGGCAAGTCAAGGATATAAAACTCAATCATCAACACGAGTCATCAACTAACTTACTTATCACAACATTCAAAGAGCGGCCATTATGCAAATTTGAGTATCAAAATAATTTCCACTTCCAAAGGATCAATTCTTAATCTTCCACAAAAATCTAAGTGTTAAGGTGCTTAGTTTCCAGTTATAGTATGTCAAACTAAATTCTCCCCCCAACTAAGGTTTTTCTCTAACTTAAGCAACACTAACTCATATATAAAAGGCTAAGAACGCACCCTTCTTTCTCTTTCTCTTTTTTTTTTTTTTTTTTTTTTTTTTTTTTTTTTTTTTGTGTGTACTCCACCCATCTACCCATGTAACGAGCAGTGAGGTCGGTGAACTCCCAACCAATAAAGGCTTAGGGCACCAGGCTTTAAAGATTTTCACCATATACCCCTCGGACCTTGCTCGGGTTTTCAAAGCAAGTGAAGCACAAATTATTTTCATAAGACACATTGGCCTTTTATAAGGTGTCCCAACACTAATAGAATGAGGTCAATGGCACCAAGTCGAAAATTTCCTAAGTTTAGGGGGGTTGAGAAAGTTTTCCATCTTATAACTGGAATCTAATGTGTTCAGTGTGTGAAAAGATTAGAGTGGAAGACTTAAGCTTGAAAACAAAAGAAGCTTCAACAATTTATCAACTTTAATAAGCATAATACAAACTCTGAGACTATGGCAATAAGATAAGAATTTAATTTCTCCCATTTACTTTTGAGAATTTATCTTTGAGAAAACAAAGAGAGTTTGCAAAAAATTTGTTAGCAAAATAACTTAACAAATTCGACAAGTTACTTCCTCAACTCTTCCCCCCAACTAGGATGAACATTGTCCCCAATGTTCCAAAAGCAAGCAATAAAATAAGGGAGGAAGTGATACCTCCTGATAGTAAGGGACTCTGAATGAACAGGAGAAACCACATGTTGCATAAGAAAAGAAAAATCATAAGAATGATGAAAAGAGGAAATAAAATGGAATAGCTAAAATACACTAAAGAGAAGATGTCTATATAAACTGAGAAAGCACAATATACAAAATAAACATGGAATACATCCAATCCCAGTATAAAAGTGGTCCAAAATATAAGACATCCCAAAACGTAGCATATAGATACAAAAAGGGAGAGGAGTGATCGTATGATCAAGTAGTAGGCTCCTCTGGTGGATAGGAGGGGTCCTCCGCTGGATCTGTGGAAGGTACCGCTACAGGTGGAGCTGGTGGCACAAGACCGAGGTGCTGCTGAATCTCACGGAGAATGAGAGTCTGCTGGTCCTGCTGAGTCTGGAAGTGGTCCATGCGCTCCATAATGGCCGTCTGAGTAGTGGTCAAAGTCTGGAAAGAAGTGAGCAAGGCACGATACTCTGGACCAGGGATAGTAATGGGCGGCTCTGATGTAGGAGGAACAACAGGTGGGGCATCAGATGATGCTGCCTCTGGTACTGGCTGTGGAGGGTCTGAAGTGGCCGGAGCAGGAGGAACTTCCCTTGGCTCGGGAAGTTCTGGGGACTGGCGATGGAGCCATATCTGAGTCCATTGGTCAAGAGAGAAGCTCTCTCGACAATGGCGGCGGGGCTCTGAACGAGGGTCTATAGGAAAACCCATATGCGCCAAAACATGGCATAGCAGCCGAGGGAAAAGTAAAGAAATGGAGTCTGCCCTCGCAAGATGCCGCGTATGCACCTTCTCCTCAAAATGGAGGAGAGCGGCCATAATCAAATGATGGGGGCCAAAATAGTAGCCCTCAGAGATACGGAATAATGCCTCCAAAATGGCCCCTCGTCTCTGCACTTTATGCTGAAGAGGAAAAAGATTGGCGCGAAGCACCACATCAACTAGGAGCATCTCTGGAGGAAGCTCTCTCCTCAAAATGGTCCTCTGGGAAGATGTCCCTCGAGAAAGGATACGAACCATGTCCCACTCAGAAAATGGGACCCAGCGTCTAAATGTAGTGGGATCTACTGGTGCAAAAGGGATATGGAAGGCCTCGGCAATCTGTCTAGCCCCCAAAATACTCTGGCGTCCATCAATGGTAAAAAGGATCGAGGCTGGAACTGGGACGCCACGAGTAGTCATAGACTGGTAAAAGTCTAAAACTACTCGAGGATAAAAGAACTGGGGCAGAGTCATAAAGGGTATCAGATGGTACCTCTCAAGTAGGCGGTATGAATCCCGCAACTCAGGCTGCTGTCGCATAAGAGAGTGATCGAAATATGCCTCGACATGAAAGTCTCTCGATCGGCAATCTGAATTGCCCTCAATGGGCAAGCTGGGTCTACGGCGCCTTGCAGAAGAAGGCTGAGACTGTGAATCCCGAGGTGCTCTGGATGAGTCTCCTGGCTCTGAAGTCTTGGCTCTCTTTGTAGGAGGACTCCGAGGCGGAACTTGTGAAGGGGCCACAGATGTGGCAGATGCTCTCCTCGTATGGTATCTGCTCTGAGGGGCAGAATCAGGTAAATGTGAGGGTGCAGCTAGTGGGGCCCGCACAGGGGCAGCTCTCTGACTGCTCTGGGAAGCTGTGGTAGATCCTCCTCGGGTCTTCGGCATGATGGAGCGATGAAATGAGGTGTAGAGGCTTGGGAATTAGGGACAGGAGGGATGGAGAAGCTGAGATTTTTGGCACGGGGGGGGTGGTGTGCGAAATTTTCGCACAGGGTAGGGGGGGTGTGCGAGTTTCGCACACCTCAAAGGGGGTGTGCGAAATTTTCGCACAGGGTACTATTCACCCGTGCGTTTGAAGGATTTGGGGTTGATGGAGATGATGAGAATTTGCGGCCTTTGAGGGTGGGAAAAGCTGGCTTAGGTATGAAAAAGGTTTTTCATGATGATTAGGCTTGAAAATTGGGAGCTTTTCAAAAGGAAAATTGGAAATTTGGAGCTCCCATGGCCGGCGGCAATGGGTTTCCTATGAAGAAACCATGGCTTGAATGCTTATGGTTTAGGCTTTGGCTTGATGAGAACAGGGTTTGGATTGAATTATGGATGGATTTAGAGGGTTGGGTGAAGATTTGAAAGGATTTTGATGGTGGAAGGAGATGGAATTGCCGAAAATGGGAAGTGGTGAATAGTGGATGCCGCGGCTATGGAGTGGAGCTATGGATAATGGCTGCCATGGTGGTGTTGATGATGATGGATGATGAAGGAAAGAAGCTTTGTGGATGGAAATGGGTGATCGGAAGAGAGGCCTTGAGAGAATTGAAGAAGGAGCTAAGTCTTTGAAGTGGAGAACAAAGCTTTTTAAAAGAGAAAATTGAATTTCGCACAGGGGGACATGGTGTGCGAAATTTTCGCATACCTGTGATTCTCCAAGACAGAGAGCATGGTTTTGAAAATTGGCGCAAAAAAAACAAATTCGCACAAGGTTCGCACCAGGTTCGCATACCTGTGAAATTCGCACAGGGGACCGAGAGCATGTAATTTTTGAAAAGTGGTGCAAAAATGGAATTCGCACAGGGTAAAGGGTGTGCGAAATTTTCGCACACCACAATGGGGTGTGCGAATTTTGCTGAACCTTGTCTTATCTCCCCTGTTTTCCCCTGTTTTCACCAAGACTTCATCCTTCAAGCCTTCCCACCTACATGTTAGCACAAAAAACACAATTCAAACCTCATTAGAATGAAATTAAAGTCAAAAATAGAAATCAAAACATGCATAAACACAAGAAAACACTAGATTAAACTAAAATCAACTTAAAAGAAAACAAAAAGAGGATGAACTTTTTAGTCTTTGGAGAGACTAAGTTCAACCATGAACCAAGTGCTTTCATGCTGAAGGTGGATCAAGGAGGATGAATTCCTCCTTGTCTCGGGAAAAAGATTCAATATAGGGTTTGAGACGATGCCCATTAACTTTAAAAGTTCGAGTGCTATTGAAGTTGAGTAGTTCCACTACTCCATTTGGTTGCACTCCATGAATTATGAAAGGACCCGTCCATCTTGATTTCAATTTTCCCGGAAAAAGATGAAGCTTAGAGTCATAAAGCAAGACTCTTTGCCCCTTGGCAAAATTCTTTTGAATTTACCAATTGATCATGCCATTTTCTTCAACCTCTCCTTTGCAATTTTTGAATTGAGGTAAGCATCATTCCTCATTTCCTCCAATTCATTCAAATCCAAACATCTTTTCAAACCCGGCTCTTGTCAAATCCATGTTGAGTTTTTTGATTGCCCACCATGCTTTGTATTCAATCTCCACTGGAAGATGGCACGCTTTGCCATAAAACAAGGCGATAAGGGGACATTCCAAGAATGGTCTTGTAAGCGGTCCCTATACGCCCATAAGGAATCTAGAAGCTTAATAGACCAATCCTTCCTATTCACATTCACCACCTTCATCAATATATTCTTGATCTCCCGGTTGGGCTAACTCAACTTGGCCACTTGTTTTGAGGGTGATAGGGTGTAGCTACCTTGTGCTTAACCCCATATTTGGCTAGAAGAGCCTCAAAAGGTTTATTGCAAAAGTGGGTTCCTCCATCACTGATAATGGCCTTAGGCACTCCAAATCTTGCAAAGATGTTGTCCTTGAGGAATTTAAGAACCACCTTATGATCATTGCTCCTACATGGGATTGCTTCTACCCACTTAGAGACATAATCCACTCCCCACCAAAATGTAGAATGTCCAAATGACATTGGAAATGGTCCCATGAAGTCTATCCCCCAAACATCAAAGACATCCACTATCAAGATGGGATTCAAGGGCATCATATTTCGGCGTGTTAGCCTTACCAAGCCTTTGACACCGATCACATCCCTTGCACATAGAGTGGGCATCCTTGAAAAGAGAGGGCCACCAAAAACCGGATTGGATCACTTTCATTGCTGTTTTCTGGGAGGCAAAATGACCTCCACATGCATTATCATGGCAATGGGAAAGAATTCCTAATTGCTCTTGTTCAGGAACACATTTCCTTATGATTTGATCCGCACAATATTTGAAGAGAAAGGGCTCCTCCCAATAATAGGCATGGATCTTAGCAAAGAAATGCCTCTTGTCTTGGGCACTCCACTCACTTGGTACTTCTCCAGTAACCAAGAAATTTGCAATGTGAGAATACCATGGAGCTACCTCTATTGACATGAGAGACTCCTCAGGGAAGTCATCATTGATAGGTAGACCATGTGAGTCATGTGATATCACAAGTCTTGACAAGTGGTCAGCTACCACATTTTCTACTCCCTTTTTATCCCGGATTTGGAGATTGAATTCTTGGAGCAAAAGGATCCATCTTATCAATCTTGCCTTGGCATCTTGCTTGGTTAGCAAGTACTTCAAGGCGGAATGGTCAGTGAACACCACTATAGAGGACCCTACCAAATAAGCACGAAACTTATCCAAGGCAAAAACTACTGCCAACAACTCCTTCTCAGTAGTTGTGTAGTTCCTTTGAGCCTCGTTCAAAGTTTTGCTCGCATAATAAATCACATAGGGCTTTCCATCTTCTCTTTGCCCTAAGACAGCCCCCATAGCAAGGTCACTTGCATCACACATTACCTCAAAAGGTAATTTCCAATTTGGGGCTCTCACTATTGGTGCAGTTGTGAGGAATTGCTTCAGTTCCTCAAAACTCTTCTGACACTTCTCATCCCACACAAACTTGGCATCTTTTACCAAGAGTTCACAAAGAGGCTTTGAGATTTTTGAGAAATCCTTAATGAACCTCCTATAGAACCCGGCATGTCCTAAGAATTGCCTAATTCCTTTAACATTTGTGGGAGGTGGCAACTTAACAATTAGCTCCACCTTTGCCTTATCTACCTCAATGCCCTTCTTGGAGATGATATGTCCTAAGACAATTCCCTGTTGTACCATAAAATGGCACTTCTCCCAATTTAGCACTAGGTCTTTCTCAATACATCTTTGGAGAACAGCTTCTAAATGCAACAAACACTCCTCATAAGAACTTCCATAAACAGTGATGTCATCCATGAAGACTTCCATGATGCGTTCCACCATATCACTGAAGATGCTTAGCATACATCTTTGGAAAGTTGCAGGAGCATTACATAACCCAAAGGGCATTCTCCTATACGCAAAAGTACCAAAGGGGCAAGTAAAGGTTGTCTTTTCTTGATCTTCCAAATCAATCTCTATTTGGAAGTACCCCGAGTACCCATCCAGAAAACAGTAGAAAGGATGTCCTGAGACTCTCTCAAGGACTTGGTCCATGAAAGGCAAAGGGAAATGGTCCTTCCTAGTCACTGAATTCAACCTCCTATAGTCTATACACACCCTCCATCCTGAGGTAGGACGTGTAGAGACTTCCTCCCCTTTCTCATTCTGGACCACAGTGATTCCAGATTTCTTTGGGACTACTTGGGTGGGGCTCACCCACAAACTGTCTGAAATGGGATATATGATCCCAGCTTGGAGTAGCTTCAGAACTTCACCCCTCACTACCTCTTGCATGTGAGGATTCAACCTCCTCTGGGGCTGCCTCACTGGTTTTGCATCATCCTCCATATAGATATGGTGGGTGCACACCAAAGGGCTAATCCCTTTCAGATCAGAAATTTGCCATCCAATGGCTTTCTTGCATTTCCTGAGGACTCCCAAAAGATTATCCTCTTGATCAATAGTAAGAGTTGAAGAAATCACCACTGGACATTTCTCATTTTCCTCCAAATATGCATATTTCAAATCAACAGGAAGCGGCTTCAAAACAAGTTTTGGAGGGTCCTCCACAGTTGCTTCTTGTGAGTCTTCCTGGTTGAACAGTGGTAAGATCTCTTCCCGTCTCCTCCAAGGAGACATGATGGCTAGAACATCTGAGGGTTCAGGTAACCCTTCTTCAAACATTTCCAGGCTTTCACTCAAGCTCTCTTGTAAATTCTTGTCACAATGCTCTTCAACCAAGGTGTTGATCAAGCACACCTCCTCCAATCCTTCCTCTTCTTCTGGGATAAGATGCCTCTTGCATAGGTGGAATATGTTTAATTCCAAGGTCATATTCCCAAATGTGAGCTGCATCACCCCATTTCTACAATTGATGATGGCATTGGAGGTAGCTAGGAAAGGTCTCCCAAGGATGATTGGTACATAGTTTGCTTCCTTCACAATGGGATCAGTATCAAGCACAACAAAATCCACAGGATAGTAGAATTTGTCCACTTGAACTAGAACATCCTCTATCACCCCTCTTGGGATTTTGACTGACCTGTCAGCTAAGGAGAGAGTAATGGCTGTGGGCTTCAATCCTCCAAGTCCCAGTTGCTTGTACACAGAGTATGGGAGCAAATTCACACTTGCCCCCAAGTCTAGTAAAGCTTTCTCCACATGTGTCCCTCCAATGTTGACTGAAATGGTGGGGCATCCCGGATCTTTGTACTTAACTGGAGACTTACTCTGAATGATAGCACTTACTTGCTCAGTGAGGAATGCATTCTTTGTCACATGTAACCCTCTCTTGACCGTGCACAAGTCCTTTAGAAACTTTGCATATGTGGGGACTTGCTTGATCATATCAAGTAAGGGTATATTCACCTTCACTTGTCTCAAGACTTCAAGAATTTCTGATGAATTCTTGATTTCCTTCTTTCCATGTAAAGCTTGAGGAAAAGGGGGAGGCATATGTTTCTTCATCATATCCTCTTTAATCACTATCCTTGGCTCTTCTTCAATGCTTGACTTGGATGCACTTTTCTTCCCACTCTTCTCTTCTTGGTTATTACTCTCTTTAACCAAGGTTTTCTTTGACATGAGTTCTTCATCTTGCTTCAACTTAGGCAGGGGTTGATCAACCTCTTTTCCACTCCTTAAAGTGATCACAGCTTTAACCTCCCTCAACTTTGAAGACTCCCCCTCTTGGGTTTCAACTTCATGAACACCCTTGGGATTTTGGCTTGGTTGAGAGGGAAACTTTCCCTTCTCATTCACAGTGTTGAGGTTGGTAAGCCTAGAGATGGAGTATTGAATATTATCTATCTTCTGAGATAGATCATTTTGCATCCCCTCCATTCTCTTAATTTGAGAACTCTCAACATTTTCAATCTTTTGATGCAATTGGGAGTTGATTGCCTTTTGTTCACCCACAAAGTCACCCATGACTTTACTTAGGTTCACAATGGCTTGCTCCACTGAAGAGGTTTGTTGAGGTGCTTGGGTTTGGGCTTGTGGTTGGTATGGAGGTGGTCTTGGTTTCCAAGAAAAATTTGGATGGTTTCTCCAGCTTGAATTATAGGTGTTTCCATAAGGTGCATTGTTGTTAGGCCTAAATTGCCCCACAACATTGGCTTGATCACCTAACATCTCCCTCACAGCTGGCATGGTTGGGCACTCATCTACCACATGATCACATGATTGGCAAATGGTGCATGGCATGGCATGGGCTTGGGTCTCGGAAATGGCTTGGACTTCATGCATCTTTTTCAACTCAAGTTCTTCCAATCTCCTTGCTATTGTTGCCACCTTAGCTTTCATGTCCATGTCTTCACTTAATACATACATTCCACCTTTTGGATTTTGGGTTGGTTGGGAGGGAAACTTCCCTTTCTCTCTTGAGTTGGGCTCATCCCATCCTCTTGACACCTCAGACACATAACTTAAAAAGTCCATGGCTTCTTCTGGATTCTTGCTCATAAAATCTCCTCCACACATGGTTTCAAGAATTTGCTTCATGGAGGAAGACATCCCATCATAGAAATAGCTCACCAAGAGCCATGTATCAAAGCCATGATGAGGACAAGCATTGATGGCCTCCATATACCTTTCCCAACATTCATGGAACTTCTCATTTTCTTTTGCAGAAAAGTTTGAGATTTGTCTCTTCAACCCATTGGTCCTATGGGTGGGGAAAAATTTCTTCAAAAATTCGGCCTGAAGATCAACCCAATTCCTTATGCTCCTTGGCCTTAAAGAATTAAGCCATATTTTTGCCTTGTCCTTCAAAGTGAAAGGGAATAGCTTGAGTCTCATCAAGTCTATTGAAGCTCCTCCCTCTCTAAAGGTATTGCACACCTCCTCAAACTCCTTGATGTGGGCATATGGATTCTCACTCTCCATTCCATGGAAAGTTGGTAGAAGGGGCACAATATGGGGCCTTATAACCAGCTGCTCAAGAGGAGGTATGATGCATGAGGGTGCACTCATCCTTGGTGGGTGCATTCTATCCCTCATGGATAAATATGCATTGGGATTACCCCCTTGACCTTGTTGAGAATTCTGATCCTCTGGTGGAGGGTCCATGATGTTAACACAAATATCCAACTCTGTGTCTTGAGGATTCTCAATCCTTACTAATCTTCCCTCTTGGTCCCGAATCCAATAGGGCATGCAAAAGTTACTACTTACCTGAAATAAAACAAAAACAACAAAAACAAAAGAAACCTAGAAAAAAGTTAAGGTTAGAGAGAAAATGAAAATAAACCTAACAAAAATAAAATGAAAGGAAATGAAGTTAGTGAAAAAGGAATTCACCAAACTTGTGATGGAAATCACAAGTAGCCTCTAAAAGGTTGCATCACTGTGAAGTGGCACCATCCCCGGCAACGGCGCCATTTTGATTCGCATGTAACTCCAAATGGGTCATTTAATCAAAAACATTTATAAAACCTATGACCTCATACTAACGTAGCAAAGCTACTATAGTATAGTGGCTCTAGGGTCGAACTCTGGGATGGGTTTTCATTCTACCAGTGATATAATCAAAATTAGAAATTGTATTTAATGATTTCCTTAATCAAAAACTTAAAGTTTAAAAGAAAATAAAATTTGTTTTGAAAGTGTTTGAAACTAAACTAACATAAACTAATTAGAAATGGAAGAAAGAAAGTCTCCCGGAGCTAAGGATTGCTAGGATCAAGTTCAGAATAGAAAGTGGAAAATTCCGGATTTTTCTCCTCGCATTGGGGATTTAACCTATAGTTATTTCCCGAACCGGTATGGGTTTGACAATGAAGATTTAATCCATAATAGGTCAATAGAAATGGTAGTCAAGGTCCATTAATGGCTTAAGACACTATGGGTCTCAACCTTGAATCACTTTCCAATGACTCGTACATGATAACTAATGGACTAATATGAATCTAGCAATAAGCATCCATAAAGACCTGAAGCTTACCATGTATTGGTCATTCAAAGTGATTCTAAGGGGTTTAAAGCAAAACTTTGGATTTAGAAGCCATTTATGAATTCCAACTACCTGAATTTAATGCACGGGAGCTTTCCACCTTTTCATCTGGACTTTTCACCTAGCTTCCTTTACTCCAAGAAACCGAAAGTTTAGCCTCTCATCCTCTGAGAAAACATCCTCAGAGGTTGTTTGGCTTCCAAGAAAAAGAAAATAGTAGAGAGAAAATGGAAAACGAGAGAGCTCTGTAAAAAATGCTAAGTGTCAAACGTAATACGTATATTCCTCAGAGGTAATTTCCACCCCTTATATAGTCTTTACAAAAGCAAAAGCTTGTGATTGGTTAGTTACAAGGATAGGAAAGGAAATTACATCAAAAATTACATAGGAAAATATCTAAAGTGGAGTCGGCAAAAACAGAGCACGCATGGGGTGTGCGAAATTTTCGCACACCTGAAGGAGGTGTGCGAACTTCGCACACCATTCGCACAGCTAAAAGGGGGTGTGCGAAATTCTCGCACACCTGGAGCAGTTGTCTTCCGAAGGCCATATCTTCCTCGTTTCAGCTCCAAATCATGCACGGTTTGAAGCGTTGGATTCTTGACTTCAAGAGCTTTAAAATGGTATATAGAATGTAAAAATTGGACTTTGGGAATTGCTCCAAAAGTTCCACCGAAGGCTGCAGCTACTGTCCTCTGTTTTCCTCCTTGCTTCTCTTTGCTTTTCTTTGCTTTTCTCCTTTGATTGGCTTGTCTTAATGATCCAAAAAGATGTCAAAACTCTAAAACTAGCCACAAATATGATTAGAAGTCATTGCTAGGTCCTTAACATGCCAATTGGACTAAAGATGGAGAACTACTACACAAAAGTGCTTAAAACATAATGCATTAAAGGTGTAAAATAGCACTTTTTGGGTAGTAATCATTACTCCCTCAATCAAGGAGCACCAGCTGAACACGAATCAGCTGAGACACCAATTGGGCACGAATCAAGAGGCCGAGCTATAATGCCGTAATCTTTGACGAACTTCCGGTAATACCCTGTTAAACCTAGAAACCCACGTAGTTCTGAAATGTTAGTAGGTCGAGGCCAAGCTACCATAGCAGCAATTTTATTTTTATCCACCTTCACGCCCTTTCTAGTGATGATATGCCCCAAGTACTCCAATTCTTGATGTCCAAATGCACACTTGCTAGCTTTAACAAAGAATCTGTGTTGCATCAGTATCTCGAAGGTCTGCCTTACATGCACTAAATGTTGATCCCAATCCGGACTATAGACTAAAATATCATCAAAGAAAACTAATATGAATTTTCTTAGATGACGTCGAAAGATGGAGTTCATGATAGCTTGGAATGTGGAAGGTGCATTACATAAGCCGAATGACATAACCAAGTATTCATAATGTCCATTATGTGTTTGGAAAGCAGTTTTATGGATATCACTTGGTTTAACCCGTACCTGATGGTATCCCGCTCGCAGATCAAGCTTGGTAAATTAAGAAGCACCGTAGAGCTCATCCAACATATCATCCACGGTGGGAATCGGAAATCGATCCTTAATGGTTGCGGCGTTGAGTGCGCGATAATCTATGCAAAAGCGCCAATTCCCGTCTTTCTTTTTTACCAATAATACAGGTGATGAGAAGGGGCTAGTGCTGGGCCGCACAAGCCCGGATTGCAACATATCTTGGACCTACTTCTCGATCTCGTTCTTCTGATAATGCGCATACCTGTAAGGCCAAACATTAATCGGTTCGGTGCCTTCTTTAAGGGCAATGCTATGGTCAACCTCCCGTGTTGGTGGTAAGCTCGAGGGCTCTGTGAACAAATCTGAGAATTCCTGCAATATCTCCTGCATGCTTGAATGAATATTTTGTGGTTCCGTATGGGCAACTTGTAGGCATAGAGCAAATTGAGTATGGCTAGGACGAATTTCTTTAGTCAACTCTTCGATTGATGCCACTTGGATATGTTGCCCGTCAATGCCTACCAATTTCTTAGTCTGGTTTTCCCACATGAATTCCATGGTTAAATCCCTCCAATCACACACCACAGAACCAAGTAGCTTAAGCCATTGAATTCCCAAAACTATGTCTAACCCTGTGAGAGGTAAGGAATAAAAGGTTAAAGAAAAAATGGTGCCCTGCAAATTGATTTGTACCTCTTCAAACCTCCCTTGGCATCTTAGATTTTCTCCATTAGCCACTCGGACCGTGAAACTTTCCGTAGGCACCACTAGTAGACGCAGCAGAGTGGCCATACGCTCACTAATGAAGTTGTGAGTTGATCCGCTATTGATTAAAATGACGACGTCGTGGGCACCGATTCTAGCAGCGATCCGCATGGTTTTGGGCACAGTCCATCCCATTAGTGCATGTAGTGTAATTTCGGGTCCAGGAGATCCTTCATGATTTTGTCCAGCTGGTTGTTCTTCAGTGACCTCGTCACACAACAGGTCGCCGTTATCCTCGTAACCTTCCAACAGGAGTATCCATGGTCCCAGACATTTGTGTCCTGCAGTAAAACGATCATTACAATTGAAACATAAGTTTTGGCCTCGTCTCCGCTGCATTTCTTCCCAAGAAAGTCGCCGCACAGGAGCGGCAGGGGCTGGTGGTGTTGCTAGTTGAGTAGGGGGAAGAGTCAAAGGGGCTCGCGTTGGTGGTGCAAGCCTTCCAAACCTCCTTTGTCTAGCAAGTTGATCATCCTTCATTCTTGCTAAACTGATGGCTTCTTTTAATGTCTAGGGCTTAAACATCCGTATACCATCCGAGATGTCCAGCCTTAAGCCACCCATAAAAGTTCCTACAAGAGCTCTTTGCGTCCATCCCTGTACTCGATTGCCCAAGCGCTCAAATTCCCTTTGGTAATCACGCAAAGAACCCACCTGCCTTATCCGCGAAAGGGCTTCATCAAAATCTTCGCACTCTGAAGGCCCAAAACGAGCCCAGAGTTCGTCTTCAAAATTCATCCACGAGAGAACTCGTCCTTCTTCTTGGAACGTCCTGCGAATCCACTGCCACCATTGGTTGGCCTCTCCTTCCAAGTGATAAGAGGCTAAGGAGACTTTTTGGGCTTCGGGAGTATTTTGGAACTCAAAAAATTGGTTCACACGATTGAACCACTCTATCGGATCATCTCCTGAAAATCGAGGAAATTCAAGCTTTGCTGTTTTGGAAGATACCACCAACCGTCCCCCACCATTGCCTTCTCGGTTGGTGATGCTGCCCAGGATGGGATTCTCCGGATTTGCAAGCAAGACATCGGAGAGGCGGTTGAGATTTTCTTCCACCTGACGAAGCCTATCGGCCATGCCGAGCTCCATCCTGTGTAGCCCATCTTCCAACTGCTCAATACGCTCTTTATTGGTTCCCATAAGCTAACCTGGCTCTGATACCAATGTTAGGTCCCAGCACAATTAATACAAGAATAAATAAATAGTTTCTCTTCGGGTGAGAAAGTACCACCAGCTTTGAATAACAAATGACTTCTTGACTTTTCTTAACAACTGATGGCTGCTTTAAATAAGCAAGGCCACGTACAAGCAAGCAAACCGAAATGAAAGGAAGCTAGAAACGAATAACTGGACACGTAAACAACACCTGCAAATACACGTAAAAACCAAACATAACTGCATGAAGAAAAGTGACGTAAAACTCACAACCAACTGAGGACCCATTCATAACTGGAGACCCATTCACACAAAAAACTCTCAACTGCACGACCCAATCCCTCCTTCATTATTCTTCACGTGTAAGACCCACAAGACCCACTGCCTATTTTGCATGCATGTTGTATGCAATGATCTCTTACGTACAAGCTCATCCCAAATACTTGGGATTTGGCTTATAGCTCCTTACAGAATGCCTTGGCCTATCATCTTGGAGGAGGCTATGGAACTTATAGGGACCATGCCCATGGAGCCCAACCCAAGCACGTTGGGGGCATTGCTTGGAGGCTGCAAGATCCATGGCAACTTTGAGCTGGGTGAGATGGTGGGAAAACGCCTCATCAACCTTCAGTCATGCCACAGTGTCCGGTAAAACCCTCTCACATATGCTGGAAAAGCCTAAATTCACATGACTAACCTGTTTTCCAATTTTTCCTCAACAACTACGTCCTCCTCTCAAACACATATGCAGCAGCCAAAAAATGGGACGATGCAAGAAAAGTGAGGAACCTTATGAAGGTCAACGACATCTCCAAGGTGCCAGGAACCTTATGAAGTCATTAGGATTGTGAAGAACCTTAGGGTTTGCAGAGATTGTCAGCATGTCACCAAGCTGATTTCAAACGTTTATTGTCGAGAAATTATTTTAAGGGATCGGAATCGGTTTCATCATTTTGAAGATGGTGAATGTTCGTGTCTTGATTTTTGGTAGTCAGTGTTAAATATTGAATATGGGCTTATTTATTATAATTTAATAATAAAAAAATAAAAATTGATAATATTTTTAATAATATGTTATGTAATAAAATTTAATCAACTTTTAAATTCATTTTTAATAAAAGATGCAGTTTTTTTCTTTTCTTGTTTTAAAAATAAAAATAATTATAATTTTTTATACAAGATACCAAATTTCTTAAAGACGGTAATAATTTTAAAAGTGATGATATGAGTCAAATAGTTTTAAAAAATGTGATGCCAATTTGTTTTTGAGAAAAAAACTTAGTGTTTTTTTTTTTTAATCATTTACAATTGATTAGGATAAAAAATTATACTATTAAAATAAACATTATTCATATTAAACTGAATAAGCATTAAATTGTGTTTTTGTTAACTTTTAATTTTATCTTAAAAAATAATTTATGATTGTTTTTTAAAGAAATAAAAAAATAAATTTAATTTTATATATATTTTTTATTTTTACTAACTCTCGTCTTCAAACTAATGAATAAAAAGATTATAATTTAAGATACAAAAAAAGTAATTCAATATGCAAAGATCGGACAATATCCATTAAATATAACAATTAATAATCAAAAAAGAAAACTCATATGTGGGGCTCCCATCAAAGCCCAATTTATCTTGCATGAATAAGTCTCACAAATTCCATTATTTTGGAATTATGAAAATTGTCTTCTTGCTTATTTAAAATCAAGAGAAATAGAAAAATTATTTTAAAATCAAAAGAAAATTTATGAAGGTACTTGCCTGAAAGAAAAATGCAACAAGTTTATTAAAAACGGGATTTTTGGTGACCCTGAAACTTAAGGAAAGATAAAAAAAAAAAAAAAAAGGTAGAATTAAAGAAGTATTTGACAACTGGTAGTGGAATTAAAACTATTCGAGAGAAAAATTGATTTTTGGAATTTATTTGAAAATTGGAGTCTCGAAAAATAAATTTAAGAATTATAATTTTAGAAATTAAATTTGAAAGAAATTAAAATTTTGAAAATTATTTGAGAATTAAAATTTTGAAAATTAAATTTAAGAAAATTGGAATTTGGGAAATTATTTGAAGATAGATTTTTTTTCTAAATTAATAATAATAATAAATAAATAAATGTGAAAATTGGAATTTCAAGAATTGGAAATTGAATTCGGAAATTGGAAAATTGGAATTTCGGAAATTGAGAATTAAATTTGGAAATCGGAAATTTGAAGAATTATTTAAAGATGGAATCTTAAAAATAAATAAATAAATATAATAATAATAATAACTAAAATAATAATGATTGAATAAATAAATGTGAACATTGGAATTTCGGAAATTGGAAATTAAATTCGGAAATTAGAAAATTGGAATTTTGGAAATTGGGAACTAAATTTGGAAATCAGAATTTTGAGAAATTGTTTAGAGATGGAATTTAAAAAAAATAAAGTAAATAAAATAATAATAATAACTAAAATAATAATGATTGGATAAATAAATGTGAAAATTGAAATTTTGAAAATTGGAAATTAAATTCGGAAATTAGAAAATTGGAATTTCGGAAATTGGGAATTAAATTTGGAAATCGGAATTTTGAAGAATTATTCAAAGATGGAATTTTTAAAAATAAGTAAATAAATAAATAATAAAATAATAATGATTGAATAAACAAATATGAAAATTGAAATTTTGGAAATTATAAATTAAATTCGGAAATTGGAAAATTGGAATTTCGAAAATTGGGAATTAAATTTAGAAATCAGAATTTTGAAGAATTATTTAAAGATGTAATTTTAAAAATAAGAAAATAAATAAATAAAATAACAATAATAACTAAAATAATAATGATTGGATAAATAAATGTGAAAAATTGGAATTTTGGAAATTGGAAATTAAATTCGGTAATTAGAAAATTGGAATTTCGGAAATTGGGAATTAAATTTGGAAACCAGAATTTTGAAGAATTTGTCTAAAGATGGAATTTGGAAAATAAATAAATAAATAAATAAATAAAATAATAATAATTAAATAAATAATAAAGATTAAATAAATGAATGTAAAAATTGGGATTTTGGAAATTTATTTGAAAATGGAATATTTAAAAAAATTAAATTTGGACATCAAAATATGAAGAATACAAAAAAAAAAAAAAAAAGATTGGTAGTGGGTAGGTTTTGTTGGTGGTGATGATGGAAATTAAAGTATGGAAGGCAAGGAAAGATGACTTTTCATATCATGGCTGGCTTTTACAAATAAAAGAAATAAGGAAAAATAAAAAATAAAAAATGAGTAATGATGAAAATTGGAAATGAAGACTTCTAAAGGCATCCTCATTAAATGTTGTCCCCACTTTTCAACATGTATTCATTACCACCTATTTAAAGGAAACAATAGGCATGGAAGAAAAGTTGCAAATAGTCCTCAGCTGGTTCTCCTATTGGGCTCGACAATCAATCACAAAGTTGTTCACATATTCCAATACACGTTCTTATGTCTGATTTTATCGAAGTTGGCTTTGCATCCAAACATATTCCTTAAATTTTAACGCTTCCAAAGAAGAGAGAAAACACAACCAAACTATACACCGCAAATTGAGGAGTGAAGAAAAACACGGAACCCATGGGATGTTTCCCCTTGAAATTCAACTGTGAAGCCTTGTATCCCGACAACCACCTTGGCAGATGCTTGAGTTTCGTCTCCTTCACATCCTCAGGTAGACCCGAGATGAAGGTCGTATGTACCTCGTCGGAAGGTGGAGCAGCCGGAGTTGGCAGCCATTGCCAGTGGTAGGGGTGGATTCCGACACCGCCTATTTTTAGAGGGTTTGGAATACGGGATATAGTGAATACCCTGGTATCCACTCAAGGAAACTAACCTATCGAAACATCTTACCATAGACTCCTCTGCTCAGTCTCGACTTAGCTGAAATGCTCATCATCCCAAACACACCCAAAAGAAACTTAGAAATATAGAGGAGGGCAAAGACCAAAACATAGCATAAAATAAACAAACCAAAGACCATTAAACCTTGCTCCATCCCATAAAGATCAAGGGGCCGGGTCGGATACTAGTGGCATAAAAAGGAAACAAATTCATGATTTTGATAGATCAAGTTCTTGGAAGGAACAAAGCATCAAACATTGACATGAGATATCACAAACACCCCAAAATAAAACCAAAACAGAGCCTGCATATAAAGAATAGATCCAACAAAGCAAACAAGTGGCCCAGTAGTTATACCTAGAATGCTCTCCTCAAGCCAAGAGTTTCTTGGCTACCCGCTCTGCTCTCTCACCTAGCTGTCCATTTCTTTCCTCAAAATCTCTCTTTTTGTCTCCCAATACCCGTTTCTTTTTCTCTCTAATTCTCCCTTAATCTTCTGTGTAAACCCTTTAAGGTCTCTCTCTTTCTCCAAAAAAATGTCCTTTTTTTTTTCTCTTCCCCAAGCTATCTATCCCCCTATCCTTCTTCCCTTTTCCATCTTCCTTGGCTGCCCAAAAAACGACTCCTTCTCAGGGTGGCCATCAGAATAATAAAAAATAAAAAAATAATAAAAATGAAACCCCTACATCTCTAGGGGGGTCTACAAATATACCCCTCTTCGATAGAGTTCACGAGTGCAAGGAATGTGAACACTTGAGTGAAAAGGAAGTGTGAAATGAAGTGAACTCTACTGAAGAATAAAGAAAGACCCTTCAAAAGAACATAAGTAAAACACAAGCTCGCTCAAACCAAACAAATGAACAAAAAGGGCTCTAAAATCCTAAGATAAGGGATAGTGACTCCGAACGCTAAACTGTGCAAGGATAGTGACTCCGAACTCCAAACTGAGAAGAGACGGTGGCTCTGAACGCCAAACTGGTGAGAAATGGTGGCTTCGAATGCCTAAAAGTTAATAATGGCTCTGAACGCTTAACTGTGAGTGATGGCTCTGAACGTTAGGAATGGTGAAAAGATGATGACAACTCCAAATGCGAAAATTGAGAACATGGTGATGCCTCTCAACGTCGAAACTGAGAAGCGATGATACCTCTGAACGCTGAACTGAGGAGATATGGTGATGATGGCTATAAAAGCCTAAACTGAGAATGATGATGGCTCTGAATGTCGAAACTGAGAAGATATGGTAGCTCTGAACACCGAACTAGAAGGGACGATGGCTTTGAATGTCGAAACTAGAAAGCGATGATGACTCTGAACGCCGAAACTAAGAGGCAATGACGACTTTGAACGCCGAAACTAAGAAGATAGTGGCTTTGAAAGTCGAACTAGAAAGGATGGTGGCTCTGAACGCCGAAACGGGGAAGCGATGATGGCTCTAAACGTTGAAATCGAAAAGGGATGGTGGCTCTGAACACCGGAACTGGGAAGCAATAATGGCTTTGAACATTGAAATTGAGAAGCGATGATGACTCTAAACATCGAAATAGAGAAGCGATGATGATAACTTTGAACGTTGAAACTGAAAAGCGATGACGATGACTCTGAACTCTGAAATCAAGAAGATGGTGATGATGGCTCTAAACACCGAAATTGAGAAGATGGTGGCTCTGAACGCCAAAATGAAAATGTGACTCTGAATGTCAAACGGAAAGGAGACGTGATGGCTCCAAATGCCAAGCTGGAAATGCAAGGAGATAATGAGAAGAAAATATGCCCCTGTGGACCCGCATTTTTCACGTGCGTCCCCACTCGATCGGCGAGACTCGCTTTTTATTTGTGAAAAATTGATTTTTGAAAAAAAAGTTGGAGTCGCCATTTATTTTATTTTTATTTTTAAAGGGAAAATAAAACAAGAAATAAAACCCTAAAAAAATGACTCCATAATTTTTGGAAAAGCGTGTCTTTGAAAAACCCGAGTCTAAGTCCGGGGATCAGGTTACTTATTGGGAAGGTACCTTTGAAAGGTAGCACCCCTCTAAGCCCTATAAAGGTCTCTACTAACTAAATTGGGGGCAATGTGGCAATTAATTGATTAATTAGGGATACCTAGATAGACTAAGGTGATTTCAAAAAATAACATGCCAAATAGGATCAAATTGCCATAAAAGAAAGTTAGGGTGCATCCTGGACGGCTTCTCAAAGCTCTATCATAAAACATAAAAGTTAGTGTAGAAACGTAGCACACAACATTTGTTTTATTCAAGCAAATCAAACATATATCAAGACATCATGTCAAATATGGATATGGTCATCAATGACATACAAGCCCATAGAGTTTTAAAAAAATAGATGAGAAGAGAGCGTACCTGGATAGCAAGCTAGTACTCCTCTATGGGAAACAAGAGCAATCTCAACAATAAATATTAAGTGAATTCAAGTATTTCATCAAGAAGAATAAAAAATCAACATATCAAGTAAACAGTATTGAAGTGAGTGTTATGAATGTCGGGCCCCCACCAAAGCCCTAATTAATTTCTCATGAGTTGATTCCATAAATTCCATGATTTGGAATTATGAAGTTTATTCATGCTTGGAGAAAATCGAGAAAATCAATTAAAAATCAAATAAAATAGTAAAAATGCGTGCCAGAATGAAAATGGCAGCAATAGGGTGTTGAAATCTGGATTTTATTGTCTAGAGAAGGTCTAAAGATGAATTTTTCAAAGTTGAGAATGTTTAGTTGAACAATGGTTTTGAAATTCAATTTAAAACAGTAAATTCCCAATCAAAGAGGCAAGTAGGGGAGAAGATGCTTGTAGCAAGGTTGCTATGATGAAGTGGAGCTGGGAGATTCTGGATAGATGGGACCAATTTACTACAAAAGTGTTCAACTGTCAAATGCTTCAACTTAAGAGACATCTTGATTTGTAAGCTTGACTGGATTCTCTTCAACATAAGCCAAATACTGAATAGAAGGTTTAGAATTTCTAGTTTTCTGCATTGAGAGGTTTTCTGTATTCTACTAGTTTTCAATTGATTAAGCCTTTCAACTTTTACCTCAATCTGCCATAATATAGTTTGATTCATGTGGCCTGTGGTCAAATAAACCCTTTTCTGCATACTTAAGCTTCCTGTGTGAAGACTTCATTACTTGGAGAGACATCCTGACTGCTTCGAATACCTGATTCACATTCTACTGTTTGCTGAGGAATTCCAATGGAGAGCAAGAATGCTTGGATACCGTACTTAACTTCTAACACACAAGGAGACCATTTTTTGTCTTAAACAATCTACACTGAACTTGATTTTCGTTTTTAATGATGGCGTTTGATCCGTATTTCTGATGTGGGCCACAATCTTGAACCGAGTACATCAATGAGGAAACAAGATGCCTCTAAAAGGTTAAATCAGCTGCAGCACAGAGACTCTCCGACTGTTATGTGAATTATGAAGATGAAGGGAAAGACAGCACACACAGAGAGAGAGAGAGAGAGAGCAAGGAGAGTCTCAATGGATACTCCACAATAAAGCCTTTAACCTGATCGAAGAAACACCACGGCTTCTTTGTAGGATTTAGATAAGCTGATTTGCGATCACTATTCAAGGGGTTGGTTTAGGCTCCTCTATATCATCGGTGCCCTGGATCAAATAGAGCCATTAATTGTCGTTCTTGGCATTCTTAATCTGGTCTCTAATTTGAGAGTGCAAGAGGGTACCAATCATTGTTATAAAAGGACCGGATTAATCTTCCATCTCACTTTGAAGTTTTTTTTTTTTTTAGATATCGTCTTTGAGTCTCTGATGTGAACAAAACAAAGAGAATATCATGGTAGCCAAGCCTTTTATAAAATCAGTGAGAGCATAGGGGTTTGAATTGCTTGCCTTGGCAGCCTACTATTGTTCTTCCCAAAAAAATAACAGTGGCAGTGTCATGTCTCCAGTCAGAACCCATAATTTCCTTCCAGCTTGTGCACGCTTGTTAATGCATTCAAGAACCCCATTTCGAAGTTTGTCTTCAACAGTAGTGGCAGCGAGAAGAATCAAATCTTTCTCAATCTTTTCTGCCACTTCCTCGATATTCTCCTCACAATCTGTACTGGCTAAGTTCTTGTCTTGAGGGAATTCCTCGTCGAATTGATTATATTCTTCCTCATCAGATTCTCGATACACAAATACCAGTCTTCAAACCAGCATCAGCATTTTCATTAATGTGCAGCCTGGTCTGTACTTCAAACACTCTTTCATCTTGAGCAAGCCTCTCAAGCACGACACTGTCAGCATATTTAAAAAGTAGCAGCAGCCTTCTCAAGTCTATGCACATTTAATTCACAAGTCTCAAACATCAATTGATAACGATCCGGAATTCCATGACACCCTTTCAATACCTTTTGAAAAATCACTCCACCTGTTAGATTCAAATAACTCATTCGACATACTTGGCTGCCACACAAATGAACAGAAACCTCGTACTCTTCCTTATTCTCTTGTGACTGAATTATAATCAAAAGTGATCTCCTTGCCATATTGAATTTGACGTACAGTGTAGATTCCAATCTGATACTGACCTTCTACAGCAGTAACTTTGGCTTCACAATTAGGTCAGCATAAGTGACAAATTCAGCTTGCATAGTTAGCCTTGTGCATTACATCAACAACAACTAAATTCCACAGATTCGGCTCTTGATCCAGTTTAGGTTTGAAAATTTATCTGCTAACTCTTAAAACTGGCTGTATCTTCTGAGTTCAGTTTTTCTGCCTGCATATTAGAATCTATTGCTCTAAGGTTCTCATTGGATACTGCTTCACGCATTCCTAAGAGCAAATCTTGTTGGCCCAATTTTTCCATCTTTTCCACTTTTCTTCCAAATTCACGTAATACTTTAGCTCACTGTAACCATAATAAGAAAAGAGTTGAGGGAGAAGAGTTCTCTGATCTAACTACTTTAGCATTATTTTCATATTTAGAACTCTTGACAGGTGAAGAATCATTGCTTTTCCTCCTCCATGAAGCAAGCATGTCAAAATTCCTCATCAAAGCATTCAAGCAATCCTCAGTTTCATCACTGGCAGGAGCATTGCAATTATTTGACCATAAAGATTTACTAGAGCTTGCCTGTACCATATGTACTTGTTCTCTTTTTAACCCTCTTTGATCTATCATTATATTTCTTATCAGATTCCTGTTGAGAATGTCTTAATCCAATATCATAATCATGAACATACTCCAAATCCTCTTCACAACTACCTCCAACCAAATTTTCTGGTGCTTCACTGCCAGTATCAGCAGCATCACTGCTGATCCCTACACCAATCGATCTAACTGAACCATGCTGATCATCATCCCTGCAATCATCATCCAACCTTGGCCTCCCACCATGTTCAACCAAATCAGACCTACCAGTGACTGTACCCACACTCAAATTCAGATACTTCACAAATGATTTCACCACTTCTCTCAACCTAGAAGTTGAGGGTGTCTCAGCTTTTGCCCTTGTATGCAGATTCTGGTGCCTAAACGTGAAGTTATTTGAATTCAGTTATTGATATCCACTGTAACTCCTTGTGAATTGAGGCTTCAGAATTATTTGTGCGTGATTTTTGATCAAATGACTCTTGCAAAGATTCACTGCCAGGCCCTTCCATAGAATCTAACTGCTGTACTGAAATTGTTCAGGTTAAAATTCATAGCTTCTCCATATGTTGCACATGTGCTAGAATATATTAATGTATTTATACCATGGGCTGTCATCACCTTCCAATGCTGCCAACGTATTTGATGTAACATTGTAATAATACCTGAGAGGTTCAAGGGTGTTTTCTCTAATATAAGCAACAACTGCAAAATACATTATAGCATCAAATGCACTTTATGAAAATATCATGTTTACAATTTTTACATCTCCCAGGTCAACATAAATAAATTGAAGCCCCCCAGGTTCAGGAAATTGTTCTTGTAAAACCTTAATGGCACTTAATTTTCTCCTCGAGAAGTTATCCACTATAGTTACACGGTATGAGTCCTTGAGAAGTCGTAGTGCAGCATGTGAACCAATATAGCCATCACTTCCTGTTACTGAGACATGAATTACCCCTGGTTTGAAGGCACTTCAGGACCGGTCGTTGGCATTTGGAATTAGAGATTCGTCGTGGATCTCAGGCCTCATTAGGCTAGAAGAACCTGGATCAGGAACAAAACCTTTCCTCCTCTTTTAAAAAGTCATGTGAAGCTGGACAGTACAAGTAATTGCCATCAGTGCCTTCTCTAGAAGATGCTCTCTTCACCATCTTAAAGCCATGTGCTGAACGGTTCTTGAAGTTGTTGTAGCTGAATTTTCTCTCCAATTTCTAAAAGCTGATTGGTAAAATCCAGCACTGAAATTGTCATCTGGCAGCAGCTGTTATTTTGCTCACAGTCAATTGAGAACATTTTTTTGCAAGTTTCCCATAAAGCAACCATGATCCACTTGTTGAGTCAGTAAAGAGAGTTTCAAATGTACTTGTCTTAGAAGCCAAAACAGATATGTTTGCCTTCAGAGTCACGGCTATAGCATGAGATGGAGAACATTTTAACACATTTTTTTTAATACTGACACCTATGGCCGTCATTGGAGAACTATATCAGTCAACAGAGCAGATCCATGGTAACAAGGACTTCTTCATTGCAATCTAAATATAACCTCTGGGCTAAACGCAGAAACAACACCAACACCCCAGATCGTGTGTATTCCCACCATACTAGGGCAGTACTGCCATCAATCACTTTCAAAACATGACCATGTGTTTGACTATGAATAATTAATCCTTCAACCCCAAGAACATGCAATGGCACCCATGTTTCAATAATATGAGAAAAATTATCCACCAAGGAATCACTAGTAATCACTAACAAGGATGATATGCCAACAGATTTATCGAGGAAATTATACACACATCCTGCTGGCCAAATTCCTTCACAAAGAGTTGATAAAAAGTTAACAAGTTCCTCAGTCCTGATCGGGAATTCACCTTACACGTTGTAAAGGAGACACCGAATAGGACCATCAACAAAACTCTCCCTATCCCAGAACTGGTTGTAGAGAAATTCCTCTCCTCGATAAATTCTATTAAGAGTAAAAGAAGGCTAGCCCGGATGTCTGATGTGGCGCCAGGTAGGTTTCCTCTTCTTTCGCTTCCAACGGTGATACCCAGGACAATGTCATCAGTAGTTGCACTAGCACGTTGAATTAATGGCCAGTAAAATAAAGGAGCAGGCACACGTGCCACTAATTGCATTGGAGTTACAACCCGTCCTTATGAAAGCAATGTTGCTATAGATGCTGTCTCACAAATCCGAGAAGTACCACTATTGTAGCCAAGTTTGCTATCAAATCCATCCATGAACTCATCCCACTGAAAATCATATCTGTGTCTTCATTCAAAACGTCTGCTTTCAATTTTCTTTCAACCAAATTTCTTCTCATTGGTATTTCTTCAAACAACTCCCAGGCTCCTCAAATAGATTCAAATACCGTATAGGAAGAGAGATAGAGAACAAATAAAAAAAGATGTAAAACCCGGAGAAGAAGGGAGCGGAAGACTTTGGTCAATAAACATAAATAGCTCCACTTCAAATATTAAATCCGTGGGCTAAGGACAGGAGGGACGATGCAGAATGGGATTTGAAAGAAAACAGAGCATGCTCAAATTCATGAATTTTAGAAGACATCAACGACATGTAAAAGAACCAGAATCAGAACCAAAATAGGGCAAACAAAAGATCTGCCAATCTCAATAGAGCAATTTGTGGCCCTTAACGTCCACACAAAATCAACAAAACAATTAAATATTCAGGACGAACACGCAGAAAAATCAAATATAGGTAAGAATTCCAAAAGCAACGAGGTGCATACCTGGACAGCCTTGGTTGCAATTGCTCCTTTTCCCTCTCCTTCTTCCTCTCAAAACTTCTCCAATCCTCCAATACGTGCTGCCACCCTTCTTTTCCTTTTCTCACATATATATATATATATTACCTCTTAATACCTAAATCTCTCTAAAAAGGTAAATTCTCTTATTTCCCCTCTTCTTTTCTCCCTTTCCTTTTTTTAAATCTTCCAATTCAAAGACAATTTTCCTAATTTCAAATCCCCCTCTAAAACCTTCCAAGGAGGGTCTCACTTTCCTCAAACTCCAACGGTAAGTTTCCTTGCAAAAGCATGAAATTTTTTAAAGTAAATAATTGAGTGGATAACTAAATAGGTAAACAAATTAAAAAAAAGTTAAACAATTAATAAATAAATAAATTAAGGAAAATAATATAAAGAGGAAGATGACAAATAAATAAAAAACGAGTGATTGATAATCATAAAACCAAAACTAAAAATAAAAATAAATAATAATAACAAAAATAAATAAATAAATAAATAAAATAAAAATAAACAAATTAACAAAAATTGGGCCCCACGAGCCATGCAAACATGCAAGTCATATAAGTCACGCTACAAAGAAAAGTCTTAATAGACCCAATGTACCTAAACGGGCCTAAGGTGAGACTAAGTGGGTCTAGGGTGGTGCCTAATGGGTCAAGTGTATCTAAAAGCTATCCTAAAAAAAAACAAGAAAAGCCTAAGTCTAAATCAAGACTGCCAAGGATCACAATAAAAGGGCGGATAATCCCTTAACCAAAGTCTCCGAGATGACTCAGAAAAAGGTAAGTTGTATGAGTAGTAATGGGCCATCAAGGAGTTACTATGGAGCATTAAAAATGAATTTAAAGACATGTGCTAAAGGAACAAAATTGAGGGTCTACAGCCCCAATGTAGCGTGCCTCTATAACTCTTAATCCAAAGGAAGGGTCTGAAAGAGACTCCATGAGTCTCAAAAGATATTCTACTAACGAATCGGAATGATTAAATCGATTATAAGTATGACCTCACAACCTATCTAACTAAAACACGAGGCCTGATGAAGTGTCATAACAATCCGGATGCCTCTAACTTGAGATGCTCTGTTGGGGAAATCCATTGTCGTATCAAAGAAATGATCTACTGGGGAGTCACAAGAGAATTGTTTGCCAGGGTAACTACTATGATCTCAATCTACTGGAGAGTCACGGATAGTAAGGCAGCCAAACCTCTAAGGTTGTGCTCTACTGAAGGCTCATCTCGGCAAACATCACCAAGACTGTGACCATCAATGTGAATAAACATCTCTCGACTGAGTAATGGGGACTTTAACAAGTCTCTGAGAAAACAATCATTTCAACAACTGAAATAGGGGGGAATATGCCCCAGTATAGCAACTAGGGCATCCGATTCGTCCTGATAACTCGAGAATGACTCAATGGGGGACGTATAGGAGATCCAACCTGTACTCCACTGAAACGATGATGTATGAGTCTATGCATCTGAGATATCTACATCCAAGAATCATGACAACATCATAAAATATGGGCCCGACCGAATGACTTAAGAAAGGCTCCACCGGAGGATCATGATAAAATAACGAACATGTCCTCATCTCGGTGTGCATCCTGTAGGCGTAAGTGATCATGTAGCTCCATGAAGATCTATAACTCTCAACCGAAACGGAAATATGCCCTAGTATGGCATCAAATGTGTGATAGATCATAAGATCAGATAACACCAAATCATCTATCATCAAACATGTGATCCCGGTAATCCGAATCCATAACTAAATCGAATCCAAAAATCAAAAGGGTGTCTCCCAGAAGAAGAAGCATGATGATATCCAAATATCAACCAAATCTCAAATACCTGTCCAAGTAGGGGCTATCAAAGACGACATCGGATCCCATGGCCTCAGGGTAGTCTTAAGACACGGGACATAACGTAGGCTAGGGTGATAGGGTGATAGAAATGAAGGGAAATTAAACCCAAATAACCAAAGATAAAAAACTCATGCTCTCATGTATGAAATGCAACATGTATATAAAATCCCGTAAGCCATGGACCCGAGGGTGCCCAATGCGAAAATGATAACAATAACGAGGCAAAGAAGAAAATTAAACTGATAATGAGATGTGTAATGATGATGCGAAGAGAGTAACAAACCCGAAAATGGGTTGCTGTAAGAAAAATGACAAGGGGTGAAACGCAATGGATGAATCAAAAGCAAATACGAGAATGATAGTGAAGTAAAGAACACGAAGAGGAGTGATGATCCGCTCGAGTCTAACATGAAGTGAAGTCACATCATCAATGAATGTAATGATGGAAAAGACAATGACATAGAGCTCCTAAGAGAGAGGTCACTCATCTCACTTTCAAAATATATGAAACATGAATATAAATAATGAAGGGTCTCGGAAAACTCACATACGAGCTCCCATCAACAAACATACTCAATGAAGTGACCCAAAAATATCAATATACACGTCCAATGATGGAGAATACTATGCACATACACACATGTGCTTATTTTTCTTTTCTTTTTTTTTTTTCATTTTTTCTTACATATATACAAATTCACATACCTTGAACATAAACAAATGAGCCCCAAATATGATATCTACAATGGATAGACACACTCTCAAAAACTCTCTCTGACAAGATGACCTTCTCATACTAAGGATCTTGGAATTAGTGTTCGTGGGATAGATGACAGAAATAATGTAACTATCCTTCATGCAATGAACTGAGGATGATCACCACTCAGGGTGAAGATAATATGAAGCAAAACAAGTAGTGGATAGAATAAATGAGAAGGAATGAAGAACCTAACCAATGAGATGTGATGAAATGCAGTAGAGTGATGGTAGGAAAAAATAATGAGAGAAAGATGCACCTGTAGGTCCAAGACTCATGAGGCTCCCAAACAATGCATGCATACACTAAAGGGCCCCAATCCCGGTGTAAAAATGTGAGCAAGGCAATAAGATAGAAATGTTGTAATGCACACGCGAGGCTCAATGGGCTAGCAACGGTCTATATATCAAGAAGGAATAACAAGGTATATGGCTAACCAAAATGATGGCCACCCATCCTATGACCATGGTCTCAAACATAGTACCTCTTTAGCTAATCCACATTGGTCGGCTCTGAGAATCGATTTCCATCTAGATCCATCAACCATGCAGCGCCCTCTGGGGTCAGCTCCCAAATAAAGTAAGGTCTGCTCTAATTGGGTCTGAACTTCCCTCTGAGATCTCTGATCAATCCCCTGATAACCTTCAGAACCAAGTCACCTATTGATTCATGCCCAGTCGAGTCTTTTAATAAAAAATATTTATAAAACCTATGACTTTATACTGGCGTAGCAAAGCTACTATAGTATAGCAGTTCTAGGGTCGAACTCAGGGATGGGTTTTCACTCTACCAGTGATAGACTCTAAATTAGGAATTGAGTCTGATGATTTCCTTTAGCATAACTTGAAGTTTTAAAAGAAAATAAAATTGTTTTGAAAGTGGTGATTAAAACTGAACTTACATAAAACTAAGTAAAAATGGAAGAAAGAAAATCTCCCGGAGCTAAAGGTTGCTAGGTTCAAGTTCAGGATGTAAAGTGGAAGATTTCGGATTTTTCTCCTCGCATTGGGGATTTAACCTATAGTTATTTACCGAACCGGTATAGGTTTGACAATGAAGATTTAATCCATAAAAAGTCAATAGAGATGGTAGTCAAGGTCCATTAATGGCTTAAGACACTATGGGTTATCACCTTGAATCACTTTCCAATGGCTCGTACATGATAACTAATGGACTGATATGGATCTAGCAATAAGCATCCACAGAGACCTGAAGCTTACCATGTATTGGCCAGTCAAAGTGATTCCAAGGGATTTAAAGCAAAACTTTGGATTTAGAAGCCATTTATGGACTCCAACTACCTGAATTTAATGCACGGAAACTTTCCACCTTTTAATCATGGATTTTTCACCTAGCTTCCTTCACTCTGAGAAACTATGAGTTTAGCCTCTCATCCTCTGGGAAAACATCCTCAGAGGGTGTTTGGCTCCCAAGAAAATAGTAAATAGTAGAGAGAAAAAGAAAGCAAAAGATGCTCTGTATTTCACTAAGTGTAAACTTTACATGAGTTGGTCTCTCTGGAGAAAGTTCCCCGACAACCCATAAAATGAAAATTACAAAACAATATAAAACAGGTTGTTTACCCCTGTATTCTTGCTTAACAACTAAGGAATCATCCAATTGGTGGATTACAAGGAGAGAAATGGGATTTAGACAACAAATATCTGAAGCAAAATATCAAAAAACGTCGGTCGCAAATATCTGGAAGCACTCAGGAGAATTTCGCAGGCACACAAATTGGCTGCGAAATTTCGCAGACGAATAAGATGGATGCGAACTCATTTCGCAGCCGAAGGCTGATTTCGCAGCCAAAGGCTGATTTCGCAACCCTGCGAAATTGGCCTTCAGCTTGGAGTGATCTGCTTCCATTGGCTCTAACTTCTTCATTTCAACTCCGATTTGTGAACCGTTTAAAGCATTGGATTGTTGACTTCCCGATCTTCGAAACGACATAAAGCATGCATAAATTGGACTTCAGGAAGTACTCCAAAAGTGGCTAAAATGACTGTCATCAAGAATGCTTCAAAGTAGATTCTCTCTTTACTTCTCCTCCTTGTATTCCGGATTGGTTATGGCAAAGGACTTTAAGGCTTCAAAACTCTGATTCTTCATGTTTCTGAGCTTTCCATTGCTTTGCCATGGATTCCAAATAACTCTCCTCCATCTTGGATTGCTTTGGTGATCAATTTACTAACAAAAACACCAAAACTTACACAAATTGATTAGAAGAGATTGCAAAGGTCCTTAATATGTTAATTGGGTTAAAAGGTAATAATTACTACTCAAAGGTGTTTAAAAGAGCTAATTACAAGCTACAAAATAGCATGTTTTGAGTAGTAATCACTCCCCCCAACCGACATATTGCTAGTCCCTTAGCAATGAAGGAGAGAAAAACTAAGCAAACATAAAAATATACATAACAGAGGTCATGCAAATCACTCCAAAAAAATAATTGAGTGGCATGACTGATATCAAAACACATCTCACATGGTAAACTAAAGATATGAAGATTCAAAATTCAATAGGAGTTGTCAAAGCTAAAATTTAAACAAAAAGTACAAAGAGTGGAGATTATGCAATTAAGTATCAAAAGAATCTCTACTCTCAAGGTTCCAAATCAAATTCTTCCATAATGAGCTAAGTGTTAACGAGATTAGGCTCCGGATATAGTATATACAACTATCCTCACCCTCCAACCTAAGCTTTTCTCGAACAATGGTAAAATTAACCAACTCCTAATAGGTTAGGAACACACCTTCTTATTCACAATTCTTTTTACTCACTAAACTTAACCAATTCACCTATGTAGCAAGCAGAGGATCGATGACTCCCAACCAATCAAGGTTTAGGGCATCGGGTTTTAAAGGCTTTCGCCACCCCTTCGGATCATGCTTAGGTTTCAAGGAAAGAATAGAAGCTTATTCTTCTCTTTTTTTTTTTTTTTTTTCAAAGACTCATTGGCCTTTATGAGGTGTCCCAACACTATTACAGAGAGGTTAAGTAATAAACCAAGGCAAAATTTTCCTAAGCTTAGAAGGTGAGAAAGTTTTACATCATATATCCGGGATCTAATGTGCACTGTGTGTGTAAAGCTTGACATGGAAGAAATAAGTTCGAAATCAAAGAGGGCTTTAATAGATTATCAACTTTGAAAGCATAAAACAAACTCTAAGACTTAAATAATTAAGTTAAAACTCGACTTATCCTATTTTATTTTGAGAAATTATCTTTAACAACCATAGAGAAAAATTTTAAAATTATACAAAAGTAACCTAAATTACCAAAATATTTAGTATTAACAATAATAATAATAAAAAACTTCCTTCCTCTACTGTCCCCCCCCCCCCAACCAAGCTGAGCATTGTCCTCAATGTGGTATGAGCGATTGAAATTACAGGGAGGAAGTGGTGCCTCCTGAGTGGTATGTCATTTGAGTAGATAAGGAGAAACCACATGTTTCAAAAAGAAAATAGATATGAGTAGAGGAATAAAAATAAAATAATACCAAGAGTATGCAAAAAATGATAGAGTTGTATTACTTCATGAAAGTACATTAAAGATGATAAAAAGTAATACAACCAATCCCAATATATATCATAACAAAAGCATGGGATTGCAAGTGCTACTATAATAAGAAAATGCATAAAGAAAATACATAAAGTAAACTATGGAAATGATCAAGTAGATGGGTGCTGATGATGTGAAGATAATGGCTCAGGTGGATGTCTGTGTGTCTCCTGGAGTCGGCTCTGTGGGCTCTAAGGGGGCAGGCATCTGGTGCTGAGGAGCTGATGGAATACCCAGATGGCTCTGAATCTGCCTTAGAATGGCAGTATGCTGAGTCTGAGTAGCAATAATTTGCTCCTGATGAGCACGAAGAGCTGCCATCTCCTGAGTAAGCATGCTCTGTGAAGTAGTCAATGTCTGCAAAGTGTGAGATAGAGCTTTGTACTCGGAAATGGATATGGTAGTCCTCGGCTCTGCTGAAGAGGAGGGCTGTGGTGTAGCTGAAAAAACAGGAGAAGGCTGTGGTGTGGTAGGATCAGCAGAGGGCACTGCAGGGGCAGGTGCTCTAGTGTCAGCTGGTGTCTCTATGGGCTGTGGCTCCTCTGGCTGCTCTACTCCAGCAAGGGTTACTGGCTCTGCACTGTAGGCTGTCATGTTCGTCCATTTGTCGAGAGTGAATATCTCTCGACAAATCCGTTTGCGCTCAAGTTGAGGCTCAATTGGGTAGCCCAAGTGTTCCAGAATCTGACATAACAACCTGGGGAACAGTAGAGGAATGGCATCGGCTCTGAGTAGCTTTTTCTGATGGACCTTCTCTTCAAAATACAGTAGGGCGGCCATAATGAGATGATGAGGGCCAAAGAAGAATCCCTCAGATATCCGAAATAATGCCTCCAGCAAAGCTCCTCGCCTCTGCACCCAGTGCTGTAGTGGAAAGATATTGTGGCGGAGGAGAGCATCTATGAAAAACATGCTAGGAGGGAGCTCCTTCCTCTGTAGATACTGGCCTGTAGATGCCCCTCTGGATAGAATACGAACTATGTCGCTCGGGGAAGGATTAGTCCAGACTCTATAATCCTCTGGCCTAGCTGGCTCGTAGGGAATGCGCAATGCCTCTGCTATGTGCCTAGCTCCCAGGATACCATGACGTCCGTCTATGGTGAAGTGGATGACAGTAGGGTCTCGGACATGGTGTGTGGTCATGGATTGATAAAAATCCGTTGCCACACGGGGATAAAAGAAATCCCTTGGAGTAAGCAATTGTTCCAAATGATACCTCCGGAGCAGATGGAAGGAATCCCTGAGCTGGGGCTGAAGTCTGAAAGTGGCCACGTCAAAACAGAGCTCAGAGTGGAAAGGCCTAGCTCTGCAGTCTAAATTACCCTCTATGGGCGGCTGAGCGAGCATGGGGCGCCTGATAATCATCTCAGGAGTCATACCGGAGGAGATCTGAGAATCTACAGGCGGCGGCTGAGACGGTTGAGGCTCTGTAACTGGCTGAGACGACTGAGATGGGTGAGGCTTTGTAGGTGGCTCTTCTGGCTCTGATAAATTGATTAATGTTGGCTCAGATACCTTAGCTTTCTTCTTGGGTGGCTGGCTACTTGCCCGTGTATGGTAGCGCCTGACCGGAGGGCTCTTCGGTGCTTCCTGAACTGGAGGTGGGGCGCGCAGGGGTCGCGGAGGCTCGGACGTGGAGCCTTGGACAGGGGTCTTTGATGAAGCCCTCGTGCGGCTTGATGGGGAAGAGGACTTAGCTCCTCGGGTTCTTGCCATGGCGGGCCGGCGGAGATGGGCGGAGGCGCGCGCGACCGAGGTTCAGATGAGAGGAAGAAGATGGAAGGTTGCTCTGTTTTTGGCTCCTCTCTAGTACTATTTAAAGTTCAAATGACCGGTTATATTAGAAATTTGGAATTTATACCGTTAAAAATTGGATACCAAGGGTCACTTTAATTTTCGCAGAGGAGGGCTGATTTCGCAACAAAAGGGCATTTTCGCAGAAGAGGGCCCTTTTCGCAGCCCATTTCGCAGCTGCGAAATCGGGTTACTGTGCTGCGAAATGGCACTCGTATGCCAAAGGGGTGTTTCGCAGCTGCGAAACACCCTGCGAAATGAGGCTTCGGCTGCGAAAATTGGAGATTTCATGCTTTGGGGATTTCGCAGCCATTTCGCAGCTGCGAAATGGAGTTCCTGTGCTGCGAAATGGCACTCGTGTGCCAAGAGGGGTTTTCGCAGAGGGGGGTGTTGGGCTGCGAAATTTATTTCGCAGCGAAGGGCCATTTTCGCAGCCAAACCTCGATTTCACAGAGGCCATGTGAAGGCTGCGAAATGGTTTCGCAGCAGATGGTCATTTTCGCAAGGGCCTATTTTAGGCTGCGAAATTTCGCAGACCACTAAAATTTCATAGCTTTGAGCTCCTTTTTGCCTTCTGAGACCTTCCTTCATATTCTTTGCAATTCTTCCTACAAAAGATCATTCAAAAAGAGGAAGTTACATATATTTAACAAAACTTTAAACCAAAATTAAAATCAAAAGAGTTAATAAAGCTTCTAAATTAATAAACTTAAACAAAAAATATGGACTTTGGTGAAACCAAACCCATTTAACCCTTTTCTGATTAGGCTTTCTGTGGCTCAAGGAGGTTGATTTCCTCCTTGTCTTGCTTGAATGGTTCAATGAATGGCTTGAGACGATGGCCATTGACCTTGAAGGTTTGATTGCCTGTGGGATTGAATATTTCCACCACTCCATTGGGATGCACTTCATGAATTATGAAAGGACCCGTCCACCTGGACTTCAATTTTCCTGGAAAAGGATGAAGTTTAGAGTCATAAAGCAAAACTCTTTGGCCTTTGGTCAAATTCTTCTGATTTACCAACTGATCATGCCATTTTTTCAATCTTGCTTTTGCAATTTTTGAATTGAGGTATGCATCATTCCTCATTTCCTCCAATTCATTCAAATCCAAACATCTCTTTAACCCGGCTCTTGTCAAATCCATGTTGAGCTTTTTGATTGCCCACCATGCTTTATATTCAATCTCCACTGGAAGGTGACACGCTTTGCCATAAACAAGGCGATATGGAGACATTCCAAGAATGGTCTTGTAAGCAGTCCTATAAGCCCACAAGGAATCCAGGAGCTTAATAGACCAATCCTTCCTATTCACATTCACCACCTTCATCAAAATATTCTTGATCTCACGGTTGGCTAACTCAACTTGGCCACTTGTTTGAGGGTGATAAGGTGTAGCTACCTTGTGCTTAACCCCATACTTGGCTAGAAGAGTTTCAAAAGGTTTATTGCAAAAGTGGGTTCCTCCATCACTTATAATGGCCTTTGGCACTCCAAATCTTGCAAAGATGTTGTCCTTGAGGAATTTAAGAACCACCTTATGATCATTGCTCCTACATGGGATTGCTTCTACCCACTTAGAGACATAATCCACTCCTACCAAGATGTAGGAATGTCCAAATGACATTGGAAATGGTCCCATGAAGTCTATCCCCCAAACATCAAAAATATCTACTATTAAGATGGGGTTCAAGGGCATCATATTTCGGCGTGTTAGCTTACCAAGCCTTTGACACCATCACATCCCTTGCATATAGAGTGGGCATCCTTGAAAAGAGAGGGCCACCAGAAGCCCGATTGGATCACTTTCATAGCTGTTTTTTGGGAAGCAAAATGACCTCCACATGCACTATCATGGCAATGGGAAAGAATTCCCGATTGCTCTTGCTCAGGAACACATTTCCTTATAATTTGATCTGCACAATAATTGAAAAGAAAAGGTTCCTCCCAATAATAGGCATGGATCTTAGCAAAGAAATGCCTCTTATCTTGGGCACTCCACTCACTTGGTACATCTCTAGTAACCAAAAAATTTGCAATGTGAGAATACCAAGGAGCTACATCTATTGACATGAGAGACTCCTCAGGGAAGTCATCATTGATAGGCAGACCATGTGAGTCATGTGCTATCACAAGTCTGGACAAGTGGTCGGCTACCACATTTTCTACCCCCTTTTTATCCCGGATTTGGAGATTGAATTCTTGGAGCAAAAGAATCCATCTTATCAATCTTGCCTTGGCATCCTGCTTGGTTAGCAAGTATTTCAAAGCAGAATGGTCAGTGAACACCACTATAGAGGACCCTACCAAATAAGCACGAAACTTATCCAAGGCAAAAACTACTGCCAACAACTCCTTCTCAGTAGTTGTGTAGTTTCTTTGAGCCTCATTCAAAGTTCTGCTTGCATAATAGATCACATAGGGCTTTCCATCTTCTCTTTGCCCTAAAACAGCCCCCATAGCAAGATCACTTGAATCACACATTACCTCAAAAGGTAATTTCCAATTTGGGGCTCTCACTATTGGTGCAGTTGTGAGGAATTGCTTCAATTCCTCAAAACTCTTCTGACACTTCTCATCCCACACAAACTTGGCATCCTTTACCAAGAGTTCACAAAGAGGTTTTGAGATTTTTGAGAAATCCTTAATGAACCTCCTATAGAACCCGGCATGTCCTAGGAATTGCCTAATTCCCTTAACATTTGTGGGAGGTGGCAACTTAACAATTAGCTCCACCTTTGCCTTATCTACCTCAATGCCATTTTTGGAGATGATATGTCCTAAGACAATTCCTTTTTGTACCATAAAATGGCACTTCTCCCAATTTAGCACTAGGTCTTTCTCAATACATCTGTGGAGAACAGCTTCTAAATGCAACAAACACTCCTCATAAGAACTTCCATATACAGTGATGTCATCCATGAAAACTTCCATGATGCGTTCCACCATATCACTGAAGATGCTTAGCATACATCTTTGGAAAGTTGCAGGAGCATTACATAGACCAAAGGGCATTCTCCTATATGCAAAAGTACCAAAGGGGCAAGTGAAAGTTGTCTTTTCTTGATCTTCCAAGTCAATTTCTATTTGGAAGTACCCTGAATAACCATCTAGAAAACAATAGAAAGGATGTCCTGAGACTCTCTCAAGGACTTGGTCCATGAAAGGCAATGGGAAATGGTCATTCCTAGTCACTGAATTCAATCTCCTATAGTCTATACACACCCTCCATCCTGAGGTAGGACGTGTAGAGACTTCCTCCCCTTTCTCATTCTGGATTATAGTAATTCCAGATTTCTTTGGGACTACTTGGGTGGGACTCACCCACAAGCTGTCCGAAATGGGATATATGATCCCAGCTTGAAGTAGCTTCAAAACTTCACTCCTCACCATCTCTTGCATGTGAGGATTCAGCCTCCTTTGGGGTTGCCTCACTGGTTTTGCATCCTCCTCCATATAGATATGGTGGGTGCAGATCAAAGGGCTAATCCTTTTCAGATCAGAAATTTGCCATCCAATGGCTTTCTTGCATTTTCTGAGGATGCCCAAAAGACTATCCTCTTGATCACTAGTGAGAGTTGAGGAAACCACCACTGGACATTTCTCGTCTTCCTCCAAGTATGCATACTTCAAATCCACAGGAAGTGGCTTTAAAATAAGCTTTGGAGGGTCCTTCACAGCAACTCCTTGTGAGTCTTCTTGGTTGAACAGTGGTAAGATCTCTTCCCGTCTCCTCCAAGGAGACATGATGGCTAGCACATCAGAGGGTTCAGGGAACCCATCTTCAATCACTTCCAAGCTTTCATTCAAGCTCTCCTCTAAGTTCTTATCACAGTGCTCTTCAACCAAAGTGTTGATTAAGCACACCTTCTCAAATCCTTCCTCCTCTTCAGGGTGCAGATGCCTCTTACATAGGTGGAATATATTTAATTCCAAGGTCATGTTTCCAAATGTGAGTTGCATCACCCCGTTCCTACAATTAACGATAGCATTGGAGGTAGCTAGGAAAGGCCTCCCTAGGATGATTGGCACATAATTTTCTTCCTTGACAGTGGAATCAGTATCAAGCACCAAAAAATCCACAGGATAGTAGAATTTGTCCACTTGAACTAGAACATCCTATATCACTCCCCTTGGGATTTTGACCGACCTATCAGCTAAGGAGAGGGTCATGGTTGTAGGCTTCAATCCTCCAAGTCCCAGTTGCTTATACACAGAGTATGGGAGCAAATTCACACTTGCTCCCAAGTCTAGTAAAGCTTTTTCCACATGTGTCCCTCCAATGTTGACTGATATGGTGGGACATCCCGGATCTTTATATTTAACTGGGGACTTACTCTGAATGATAGCACTCACTTGCTCAGTGAGGAATGCATTCTTTGTCACCTGTAAGCCTCTCTTGACTGTGCACAAGTCCTTTAAAAACTTTGCATATGTGGGGACTTGCTTGATCATATCAAGTAAGGGTATGTTCACCTTCACTTGTCTCAGAACTTCAAGAATTTCTGATGAATTCTTGATTTCTTTCTTTCCATGTAAAGCTTGAGGAAAAGGGGGAGGCATATGTTTCTTCATCATATCCTCCTTAATCACTATCCTTGGTTCTTCTTCAATGCTTGATTTGGATGCACTTTTCTTCCCACTCTTCTTTTCTTGGTTATTGCTCTCTTTAATCAAGGGTTTCTTTGACATGAGTTCTTCATCATGCCCCATGTTAGGCAAGGGTTGATCAACCTCCTTCCCACTCCTCAAAGTGATTACAGCTTTGACCTCTCTCAAATTTGAAGACTCACCATCTTGGGTTTCAACTTCATGAACACCCTTGGGATTTTGGCTTGGTTGAGAGGGGAACTTTCCCTTCTCATTCACTGTGTTTAGGTTGGTAAGCCTAGAGATGGAGTACTGGATATTATCTATCTTCTGAGATAGATCATTTTGCATCCCCTCCATTCTCTTAATTTGAGAACTCTCAACGTTTTCAATCTTTTGATGCAATTGGGAGTTGATTGCCTTTTGTTCACCCACAAAGTCACCCATGACTTTGCTCAGGTTTACAATGGCTTGCTCCACTGAAGAGGTTTGTTGAGGGACTTGGGTTTGGCTTTGTGGTTGGTATGGAGGTGGCCTTGGTTTCCAAGAAAAATTTGGGTGGTTTCTCCAGCTTGAATTATAGGTGTTTCCATAAGATGCACTGTTGTTGGGCCTAAATTGCCCCACAACATTGACTTGATCACCTAACATCTCCCTCACGGCTGGCATGGTTGGGCACTCATCTACCACATGATCACATGATTGGCAAATGGTGCATGGCATGACATGGACTTGGGTATCGGAAATGGCTTGGACTTCATGCTTCTTTTTCAACTCAAGTTCTTCCAGCCTCCTTGCTAATGTTGCCACTTTAGCTTTCATGTCCACGTCTTCATTCAACATGTACATTCTAGCCTTTGGATTTTGGGTTTGTTTGAGAGGGAAACTTTCCTTTCTCTCTTGAGTTGGGCTCATCCCATCCTCTGACACCTCAGCCACGTAACTAAAAGTCCATGGCTTCATCAGGATTCTTACTCATAAAATCTCCCCCACACATGGTCCTCAAGAATTTGCTTCATGGAAGAAGACAATTCCATCATAAAAAATAGCTCACTAAGAGCCATGTATCAAAACCATGATGAGGACAAAGCATTGAATGGCCTCCATATACCTTTCCCAACATTCATGGGAACTTCTCATTTTTTTTAAGCAGAAAAGTTCGAGATTTGTCTCTTCAACCCATTGGTCCTATGGGTGGGGAAATATTTCTTCAAAAATTCAGCTTGAAGATCAACCAATTCCTTATGCTCCTTGGCCTTAAAGAGTTAAGCCATATTTTTGCCTTGTCCTTCAAAGTAAAAGGGAATAGCTTGAGTCTCATCAAGTCTATTGAAGCTCCTCCCTCTCCAAAGGTATTACACAACCTCCTCAAACTCCTTGATGTGAGCATATGGATTCTCACTCTCCATTCCATGGAAAGTTGGCAGGAGGGCATAATATGAGGCCTATAACCAACTGCTCAAGAGGAGGCACGATGCATGAAGGGTGCACTCATCCTTGGTGATGCATTCTATCCCTCATGGATAGGTATGGCATTGGGATTACCCACTTGACCTTGTTGAGAATTTCTGATCCTCCTAGTGGAGGGTCCATGATAGTTACACAGATATCCAACTCTGTGTCTTGAGGATTCTCAATCCTTACTAATCTTCCCTCTTGGTCCCTAATCCAATAGGCAATGCACAAGTTAAAATACCTGAAATAAAACAAAAACAACAAAAAAAAGAAAACTAGAAAAAAAAATTATTAGGGTTAGAAAGAAAATGAAAATAAACCTAACACAAATAAAATGAAAGGAAATGAAGTTAGTGAAAAAGGAATTCACCAAACTTGTGATGAAAATCACAAGTAGCTTCTAAGAGATTGTATCACTGTATGGTGGCACCATCCCCGACAACGGCGCCATTTTGATTCATGCCCAGTCGAGTCTTTTAATAAAAAATAATTATAAAACCTATGACTTTATACTGGCGTAGCAAAGCTACTATAGTATAGCAGTTCTAGGGTCGAACTCAGGGATGGGTTTTCACTCTACCAGTGATAGACTCTAAATTAGGAATTGAGTCTGATGATTTCCTTTAGCATTACTTGAAGTTTTAAAAGAAAATAAAATTGTTTTGAAAGTGGTGATTAAAACTGAACTTACATAAAACTAAGTAAAAATGGAAGAAAGAAAGTCTCCCGGAGCTAAAGGTTGCTAGGTTCAAGTTCAGGATGTAAAGTGGAAGATTTCGGATTTTTCTCCTCGCATTGGGGATTTAACCTATAGTTATTTCCCGAACCGGTATAGGTTTGACAATGAAGATTTAATCCATAAAAAGTCAATAGAGATGGTAGTCAAGGTCCATTAATGGCTTAAGACACTATGGGTTATCACCTTGAATCACTTTCCAATGGCTCGTACATGATAACTAATGGACTGATATGGATCTAGCAATAAGCATCCACAGAGACCTGAAGCTTACCATGTATTGGCCAGTGAATTACTAAACACCAAAAGGTGCTATTTACACCTTAATGCATTTATGGTTTAAGCCTTTGTGTAAGTAGTTTTCCCATATTTTAGTCCAATTGGCAATGTTAAGGACCTAGAAATACTTCTAAATCATATTTTGTGGTAGTTTTTAAATGTTTTGACAGTCTTTTTTGGATCGTTAAAACAAGTCAAGCAAAGGAGAAAACCAAAGTGAAGCAAAGTGAAGAAAAATCAAAATGTAGCAGCTGCAGTCTTCTTTCGCACTTTTGGAGCACTTCCCGAAGTCCAATTTTTACATGCTATATACCATTTTAAAG
>JBAPGN010002445.1:0-11301 GCA_037355405.1 Vitis amurensis | reverse complement strand
GCTGGACAGTTTTCAAGCCACTCTAGCTCGTGCGTATAGTGGAGTTACAATGCGGAAGTCTAGACATTATAAGCATTAGACATGAGTATGTGAGACCAATTTGATTCAATATGGAATCATTTCTCAATCTCCATTTGTAGGTCAAGTGGAACCTTGGCGGATCTTGTGTACTAAACCTCTTTACAAGAGATTTAGTAAAGGATTAACAATCTAGGAGGGATGGGCTAAAACTCCTTAAAAATAAAATTCACCAATGATGGTACCTAACTTATACTACGAATGGGACTAGTCTTAAGTTCAATAGGTAAAAAACAAGTCATGATAAGTGGGTCTGTGGCAACATTAGAACATGTGAGTTCCATCTGGAGATTTAATGCTGGTTGTTACCGTTGGAGGGTTAAACTTAAAGCTTTTAATGAAATTCAGTCTATGTGTGACAAGCATCTTAAAGATAACAAGGATGCTGGAAGAATTTCACCTATGTGAACTTAGGGGTGGTGCCGCCTCTCATGAGAGTTGGAGTTTTCTTTCAAGAAAGTTCATGAATGGATCGAGCACATGGCCATAAAAGTGCTAAGCAAGAAAATAATGGGCACTCGTGTGGTTAGTGGAAGTGTGTGTGTTGTTACCGGTTTCGTTACAAGGAATAACTGGTTCAATGCTACAAGCAACCTGGGATTTCAACGGAACTTTGTGACAATTACACTAAGGTAAAATTCAAATTGAAAGATATTTTATTTTATGCATTTTCACTGTTGAGGTTATAAGGGTTGATGTTTAATTTTAACCAAGTGGGGGATTGTTATATTTATATAAATATATATATATATTGTTGGTTAAAAATAAAGTGTAAGAAGAGTTACACTTTTAATGTGTGAATTAAACACATGATTAAGTTTTGCAATGTTACAAAACTTGAAAGGTTAAGGAAGACAATGAATCTTCTCATCTTTGTAACTTTATAAAACTTAAGAGGTTAAGTGTAAGAGAGTTACACATTTGAGATTAAATCATGTTTAATGTGTGAATTAAATATATGATTTAATTTTTGAATGTTACAAAGATGAAGAGATTGAGGAAGACAATGGGTTTTCTCATCCTTATAACCATTTTTCAACCCTAAGAGTGCGATATATGACTTTTCTTCTTTTTGAAATCTTATGCAGAAAAGTGAAATAGGTTTGATCAATCCCAAGACTATTTCCATTAGTTCCCTAAAGATTTCTAGAGGTGGGAGGAAATAGAGTCTTTGGACAAAGTTCCAAGAACTTGTTTGAGCCTTTCTTATGTTCTTCTTCTTCTTGTTCTTATTTTGTAACTTTGAGAGTTTTATTGTATCAAGATGAGTGTTTAAAAGTGTTTCTTTTCTCCATTGTATCAAAATTTTTAATATCACTAGATACATCCCCACTTTTCTCAAAATTGTCTTGAGAAGGAAATATGACATACAGCGAAGGAGGGTTTGCCTAAAAGTTATTTTCATGGCTTTTTTTTTTCTTAATATTTGTTTGACTCACTTTTCCGGGAAACTTACATTATTGTAGCAGAAAGTTGCTTAAAGTGACACAAGTAATTAAAATCATGACCCTTTGTTGCGGAGAATAGTGGAAAAGAAAGTTGCTACAAGTGACATAACTACTTAAAATCATAACCCTTTATTGCCGAGGATTATGTCACATAAATACTGAAGTAGGACTTGTTTATCAATTAAATAAAAGATATATTTGAATTGATTTTTAAGAAATTAATTTATTTTTCTAAGTTCAATAAGGGTTTTAATATTTATTTAACTAATTTTATTTTAAAAACTTATGAATTAAAAAAGAGGTTAATATGATTTAGATAAGAACTTTTTAATATTTAATATAAATTTTATTATACAAATATTACCTGTTAAAAATTATGATTTTGGTTGGACCCTCAACATTTAGTTAAATCTATCATGCTTTTTATTTCATTATTAATTTATAAATTTTACTTCATTTGGTTTTTATGATATTTTTAATAGGGGTTTGAAAAGGTGTTTTAAAGTTTGAGATTGTTTAATATTTTAAATCCAAACCTCTTCTCCACCTAAATGGAGGAAAAATTTAGCGTGTGCTAATGGAGCAGCAGAAGTAAAAAAGATTAAGTGGGCCATGAGTTTACGATATCGGGCTTGGATACAGTAGCCCGAAAGATTTATTAATAGGGCGGGCCAGGTGGGCCTGGCCTGCAATGTGCAGCTGTTGTTTTTTTGACTTGTCTTCAAGAAGTCAATTTCTCCGTTGAATGAAGCTGATGTATCGGAACAACCCAAAAGCTTCATTTTCCCCGCAAAACGCGTAAACCTCAAAATGAGCTTCTTCTGCAACTGCAGCAATCTCTCCACTTCCTTCTTCCTCCTCATCCTCCCCATCTTCTTCACCTTCATCCATGCAACCATTTTCGAAATCCGAAACAGCTGCCCCTACACGGTGTGGGCAGCCGCCGTACCCGGCGGTGGAAGGCAACTCGACCAAGACCAGACCTGGAACCTTTCAGTGATCTCCAACACAAACCAAGTCCGCATATGGGGCAGAACCAAGTGCAGCTTCGATGAAGCTGGAGAGGGGAACTGCAAGTCCGGTGGGTGTGGAGGCCTCCTTGACTGCCAAGACTATGGTTCACCGCCCAACACCATGGCCGAGTACTCCCTAAACCAATTCAACAAAGCGGATTTCTTCGATATTTCTGTGGTGTATGGGTTCAACATTCCAATGGAGTTTAGCCCAACTTCTGATGGATGCAGAGGCGGGGTCAATTGTACGGGCGACATTAACGGGCAGTGCCCAAATGAGTTGAGGGACCCGGGTGGGTGTAACAACCCATGTACCGTTTTCAACAATACTCAGTACTGTTGCAATTTTGGGAGCTGTGGCCCTACAACTTACTCCAAGTTTTTCAAGGATTTCTGCCCAGATGCATACAGTTACCTTTTGGATGATTCAGCCGTTTCGTTTACCTGCCCCGCTGGCACTAAGTATCGTGTGGTCTTCTGCCCTTGAATTATGGGTTGCTATTAATTGTTTGAAATATTTTATGAATTGCCGTGTAATTTTATGTTATGAGGGCATTTCTTCCTAGGTTTGTTGGATGATCCTTTGAAATAAATACTTGGTAACTTCAGTATTATTTTAAAAAGTAATGTATTAATATGTCCACTTTTAAAAGCTATAGTATTATAAATTTCAAACTCTTTAAAATTTTGAGAGATGATACTAAGAACTAACATACTTTTGTAAAAGAAGTCATAAAAGGAGAGTCATCTAAAAATTTAAAACTCTAAATTTTTTCACTAAAAGCGATGTGAATGCCAAACGAGTCCTACAGATATTTGAATTGGATCCATTTGGGGGCACGATATTGGGCCTGAAGAGAGGCACCCAAAACATGTCTCCCCCCGCTTGTTGACTCGTACAGAAGTCAAGTCCAACGACCCTATAGCCGTCAACCGAAACCGTTCATGAAAAATCTGATCACTTCCTCGCCAAAATGCCAAAACCCCAAGATGACTTTCTTCAGCAGCTGCAACAACATCTCCACTTCCTTCTTCCTCCTCATCACCACCCTTTTCTTCACCTTCATTCACGCTTCCACTTTCCACATCCAAAATAACTGCCACTTCACCCTGTGGGCCGCGCGCGACCGTCCCCGGCTGCGGAACGCAACTTTGATGGGTGGGCCAAAAAATTCTCAAATTACTAGGGATGAGCCAATGGGTATGGGCCAGTGATAGTGTCATAGTGCTCTAGCCCAAAAAAATTTTAAAAATAAAAATAAATAGGAAAATTATATGGTACCATTTCGGTACTGTACGGAAAAAATTATTGGCTATCGGATGAAGGTGGTTCAATCCGGATCGTCCAACTGGTTTATGCATTAATAAAAAAAACAAAAAAAACTACAGGTTCCCGGTCTCACCTTGTTTTCTCGCTCTGTCTTGTCCAAAAGCTTGTAATAAGAGTGCTGAAGCTGTTGGAGCCACGTTTCAGCATGAGAGAATGAATGTAAATTGAGGGTCTACTGATTTTGTAGCTTTTAGAGTCACATTTCAGCATGAGAACCAATGTAAACTGGTGAGCTTCAGAAAAATGTTTGAGGGTGTGGAGAGGGGTTTTATGGTGAAAAGATAGTTTACAGAGAGAGTGAGTTGAGTGGAGATTTTGGAGGAGAAATCAGAGAAAACAAGAAAAGAAAGGAGCAGATTAGGGGAAATAACTCAGTTTAACGCCAAAACGGTTCGAATCGGCGATTCCGCGAGTATGCTGAGGATTGATCTCGGAAGGAATAGCTCTCATTTCTAAATAAATAACATAATCAAACTTTGGCGGTTTGCTGTTGAATCCGAGTATCGGAAACCAATCCGAGATTGAATCACATGTGTTTACAGTGGACCATTGTTTTAACAATCACATGTGTTTGCTCATATTGGTCTTTTAGTTCTCCTTCCAAACCCATGCACTTTCAATACTTTGCATTTTTACTTGTAATTGCACAACATTAATTTTTTGTTTTTTGTTTTTTTATTCCCTTTTTGTGTTTAAGCATGAAAGTTGTATTGCATTGATTTTTCCCCTTTCTGATGCAACATATCGTATCGATTTTGGATATGAGAATGTTAAACTTTTGCCATAAATCAGGGTTTGATTCCTTCCATCCATGGATGAATAAGAGATCACTTATCCTATATATGAATGAGTAAACACCACATGAAATTATCTTTTGATCTATGGATATCAATTTGCCTAGTAAATTGATTCTCCAAAACAATACTGTATTGAGTATACTTTTCGAACTAAATAACACTGATGTCTTCTCCATTGACCATCTCTTCTATGGAATTTGTAATCTAAAATATTTGAAGTGATCTGTTGAATAATTAGTGTATTTTTAAATGCTCATCACCTGTAATTTGAGTAATGAATGATTAATGAAAGTCCATCTAAAAACAATCTCTAAGGTCAAATCCTATAGTCTCTGGAGAAGTATGCTCTCAGAACTTATTTTGGATGGCTATGCTTACATCTATGATATAAAAGACGTTCTTCATTTGTACTAAATACTAATTTATTAGTATGCCATACTTTTTATATCAATGCATTATTCTCATAGAAAGGCTCCATTTTGTTACAAATATTTTCAAACTCTTCGCTCTAAAATTTAGAACTTAATTTCTTATCAATATGCTCACTATCTTGTAGGCTAGATAATTGCTTAGTATAAGAGGAGCATGTCTTATTTTGAGCGGTCCTACTGCATCTTGACTTAGAAAGCCAACTATGTAAGATTTTATATTTGTCACTTAATTATTTGAATGTAGTACATAGTTTTAATTAGTTGTAAATTAAATTCATAATGTTATATTTTAAACAAGAGCAAACAATCATTTGAGGAGAATGATCCCCCTTCGAACCCAAAACGTCCTATAGGTTCATGGCTTTATTATTTGTAAGAATATATATATATATATATATAGTTAATTCATTTTGAATATTTATTCATATGTTGAAAATATAATCATTTTCATCTGATTTTTTATGCAATCAAGAACAAGTGCGTGTGTACTCACAAGAAAATGAGATAACAAGGAATTGATAATAAATCATGATGTAAGAAAAGAAATGGATATTTGCATAATATGTTTTTTAGTCAACTTTTATACTCTATATGATAACTAACTAATTTAATAATACAATTGTGAAAAGAGATTGGGAAAAAGTGGCAATCCTTTTCAAATGAAGAAAAAAAAATGTTTGTAGAGAAGTCCAAAAAAATGTCCTAATGAATATATAAAACAAAAGGGTAGAAGTTCAAAAAATGCATCAAATGTAAGAAATTTGAAATTTATCTTTTTTAATATTTTCTTTTAATTTTAAATATATGTGCATATATATACGCAATGATGAAAAAATCGAAAAATATTGCCGAAATATCGATGATATTTCGGATATCAAAGGTGACTGAAACGAAATTGACCACCGATGATCAATCGAGGGATTTTTTTAGCAAGAAATTGAAAATATCAGCGATATATTATCAATATTTTGATAAAAAAACTGACATTTCATCAAAAAAATCGAAAGTGAGAAGCACGCACACGTGGAAGAAATTTTCCTCAAAAAATCGCCGATTTTTTGGGTGATACCATTTTTTCCCTAGTGTTTTTATTTTATTTTTTAATTATCAATTTTTAATTTATCTTTCATTTTAAATTTATATTATCATTTTATTTTTAACTACTTTTCATATTTATCTCATTAATAATACTTTTAAAAATGATCACTTCACTCTTAATTTTTTTTATATTTATCCTTTCAATTTTATTTAATTTTAAATATTTTTATTTTAAAATATTAAAAATATAATTTTACCAATATATATATATATATATATATATATATATATTTACCCCAAAAATTGCTAAATTATAAAAAATTTAAGGAAGTTCTAATATTTTATAAATTAAAATTAATTTGAAAAGATAAATTATTAATAATTTTAATTGTTTAAATAAATTAATGTTAATAGAAAAAGTTGTTTCCACATTTTTAATAAAATTTTAGAAATTAAATCTCAAATAGAATATTTTATATAAATTACTTTATTTTTTCATTTAAAATGTAATAAAATATATTTTAATAAAAGTATTTAATTTTTTTTTAAATAAATGAACATAAATATATTAAAAGAATTTAAACTAATTTTTTTTATAAAAATTTGATAAATATTATCTTTAATCGTACTTATGTTAATTATACTTATAAAATAACTTTAATATGTGTATTATTATTATTATTTTTTTATCATTTTTTGAAAGTTTTCTAAGTATTTCCATTAATTTTGAATCATTTATGTTCAATCGATATTTATGTAAAAATATTCACTAATATTTCCGATATATCCGTAAAATCCAAATACCGATATATCTATATTTATCGATATTTTAAACCTTGTGTATATGTATGACTTGTATGTAGGGACCCCTCTCCCTGATGACACGTGGCACGCATTTCTATCCGGATCAGCTCCATCTGGATTTCCCCAAGAGGACACGTGGCGCGCCTCTCCTATCCGGACTCCCTCAGGGAGAGGCACATGGCACTCGCAAACATCACATCCGGACGACCGACATATCCTATCCGGATATGTTTGTCCGGATCGTTGACTAAAGTAAACAAGTCTTACTACGTCATTCCGACAGCTTGCCACGGCCCATGTTCCGCCGCCTGCAGAGCGAAAGGACAGGAATGATGGCAAGTCACTTCCCACGATCTCTGACAGCCGCGACGCCTCCCACGATCTCTGTTAGCCGCCCGTAGGGTGATGATGGTCCTGCCACCACCTAGAGGCATCATGACAAGCCAAAAAGTCTCCCTACCATTAAAGAGGGAGACAGAGTTTCTGATACTATATATAAGGACCTTCACACAAGGAGGAAGGTAAGCTTGTTATACCTAGTAAAAGGTCAACTGCTTTATCTCTCTAACCATGGCTGACAAAACCATCGGAGGGTGTGTCCAGACACCCTGTCCGGACACCTTTTGCAGGAACGACTGAACCAGAACTCTATCTTGGTTGAAAGCGTGCGTCCATTTGGCAGCTACGTGGATCATTGGGACGCTAGGCCTCAACATTGGCGCCGTCTGTGGGAACTCGCTGATTCAATCGCCGACAAAGATGTCTACACCTTCCAGAAGCCGCTCGTCTGGTAGGGGAGAGGAAGATAATTCTGAATGGCGCCAAGCCATCGAAAGAAGACAGTTGGCAAGCTAGCGACAACTGCAAGCTCTCCTCCAGGAGATAGTAAGATTAAGAGAAGAAAACGCTATGTTGCGCATACAGGCTTCATCGACGGGGCCTCCCCGTCGTCAGGGTTCAAAAGGCCAGGTAGCAAACTCAAGGCCTGACCCAGAGTCAATATACCTTGGGACAGTAGGAGCAATCCTTGAAACATGCAACGTTAGGCCACATGAGCCACACACGCCCATGTACCGAGCTCCCCATGAGGAAAGCTTAAACTCTACTCATTTCTCAGCAAAAAGACAACGCGACAAAAAACCCCAGTTGTCAGACACAACGCGCGCGCATCTGGGACCCCAAACACTCTGCAAAAACAGGCCTCATACCACCATATCACTAGAGGCACACTCCGAGCCTTCAAGATCGCCTACTTTACAGGGACATGCCGCCCGCCCACCCGTGACGCGGGTTAGTAAAGATCCCTCGCACGCGGCCCCTCCGGGCTCTATCAGCAAGCGCCTGGACGACATGCTCTCCACTCCTTTCAGCTCTCGTATCATTAAATATGAACCCCCATGAGGGTTCATCGTCCTGAAATTCTCCACTAGCTTAGATGGTACCAGGAGGGCAACAATAAGGGGTAAGAGCCTTGTCGCCACCCAAGTTCGAATCCTGGGAAAGTCACTCTAGGTCGCTTTGGCACCAGAGCCAAACTGGGTCGCTTTGGCACCAAAGCCAAAAATCGGGTCGCTTTGGCACCGATACAAACTAGGCTGCTTTGGCACCAAATGAGAGCCTTGTCGCCACCCAAGTTCGAATCCTGGGAATGTCACCCACAAGGGCCAAATAAACAAATGGCCTCATAAAGACTCTGCGCTCTGTGCGGGCAAACTCACGTCTCCGGACCCGAGCATCCCACAGACCAGAGCAAAAAAAGCCGACAACGAGTGGTAGACTTTGCGGGTTGATGGAGCCTCCCGGTCATCAGGATCCGGAGTAGGGCTCCTGCTGCAATCCCCAACAGGAGAACATCTGGAGCAAGCCATCCGATTGGGGTTCCCCGCCTTTAACAATGAAGCGGAGTATGAGGCCATCCTATCCGGATTAGACCTCGCCCTGGCTCTATCTGTCTCCAAGCTCCGGGTCTATAGTGATTCCCAACTCATGGTAAGACACGTTCAGAAGGAATACGAAGCTAAGGATGCGCACATGGCGTGATATCTGACTAAAGTAAGGGACACCTTACAACGGTTCACCAAATGGACAATCGAAAAAATTAGACGAACTGAAAATGGACGTGCCGGCGCCCTGGCAGGCACAGTTGCTTTCCTCCCCATCAAAGAAGCCATATTACTGCCTATACATATACAAGCCAACCCTTCCGTCACGGAAGCCTCCACTTGCAATACCATTGAGGCAAGCCAAGCAGACGGCCAAGAGTGGACGGAAGACATTATAAGGTACCTCCGGACAGACACTCTACCCAAAGAGCCCAAGCAGGCATACAAGATTCGGGTGCAAGCCGCCCGTTTCACCCTGATCGGGGGGCACTTGTACAAACGGTCCTTTACAGGTCCCTATCTCAGATGCCTAAACCAATCAGAGGCTCTGTATGTATTAGCTGAATTGTACAGGCGACATTTACGGGTCGTGCCCAAATGAGTTGAGGGACCCGGGTGGGTGTAACAACCCATGTACCGTTTTCAACAATACTCAGTACTGTTGCGATTCCGGGAGCTATGGCCCTACAACTTACTCCGAGTTTTTCAAGGATAGGTGCCCAAATGCATACAGTTACCCTGAGGATGATTCAACCAGTTTCTTTACCTGCTCCACTGGTTCTAACTATCGTGTAGTCTTCTGCCCTTGAATTATGGGTTGCTATTAATTGTTTGAAGTATTTTCTGAATTGCCGTGTAATTTTATGCTATGAGGGTATTTCTTCCTAAGTTTTGTTGGATGATCCATTGAAATAAATACTCGATAACTTTTGTATTATTTTAAAAAGTAATGTATCAATATGCCCATTTTTAAAAGCTATAGTGTTATAAATTTCAAACTCTTTAAAATTTTGAGAGATGATACTAAGAACTAGCATACTTTTGTAAAAGAAGTCATAAAAGGAGAGTCATCTAAAAATTTTTCACTAAAACCAATGTCTCTCTCCGCTTGTTGACTCGTCTAGAAGTCAAGTCCAACGACCCCATAGCCGTCAACCGAAACCGTTCATGAAAAATCTGATCACCTTCCTCGCCAAAATGCCAAAATCCCAAGATGACTTTCTTCAGCAGCTGCAACAACCTCTCCACTTCCTTCTTCCTCCTCATCACCACTCTCTTCTTCACCTTCCTCCACGCTTCCACCTTCCACATCCAAAACAACTGCCACTTCACCCTGTGGGCCGCGCACGGCCGTTCCCCGCGGCGGAACGCAACTCTGATGGGTGGCCAAAAAATTCCCAAATTATTGGGAGTGGGCCTTTATAAGTCCCAAATTACTAGGGGTGGGCCAATGGGTAGTGATGATGTCATAGTGCTCTAGCCCAATTTTTTTTTAAATAAATAAATAAAGGATTGTCATCGGTTTAAAATGTTGATATACGGACAAAAATTGAACATTCAGACTAATAAAATTTAATAAATCCCATACCAAGTGTTACTAAATTTAAAATTTATTTATCTAATGAAAAAATTTAGAGAAGTTAAAAAACTTTAACAAAAATGAGTTATAATTCCAATAGAGATTGATATTTTGACAATTTTCATACTAGTTGATGGATAGAGAATGAAAGAAAAGTTGAATCATATTTTGTTTAATTTACCTTTTTTTTTAATATTTTTAAAATTATATATATTTTTTATTTCTCCGTATTTTCCCTTTTTTCTCAAAAAAAAAATGTGAATATGACTTTGTTCATTTACTATTAATAATGTCTTTTTCCGTTAGCTTTCTCCAAGTGAACGATGAATGTACTTGCAATAAAGTGTGTTCGAATTATTTTTTCAGGTATGTCTTTTTGAAGTTTAAGTTCATTTTTAGAAGAAATAGATAATAGTTTTATTATAATAGAGTTGTAATGTTTTATGTATTTTTTTAATACTTTAAAACGTCTGTAATTGACCTTGAAAATAACAGTTTTTGAGCTTATAGTAAGACATTTATACTTGTGGAGGCATCCGATGTAATGATTTAAAATATTTATTATTTGCGCTGTGAATAAACTATAAAGACGTTGATAGAATAAAATATCCTTTTATCATTTTAATATTTCGACGGAGAGAGGCTTTTATCCATATGGATGTAGGACCCACAGACTTCTCATTAATTTTTGATAATTATTTTATATTTTATTTTATTTTTAAAAAATTGTTTTCAAATGACATCGTCAAATAGGCTGTTCGTAATCATCACTTCCAATGCAACATCTTTCGTTGAATGGAAACTCAGAAAATCTAAAGTATCATCGTAAAATTCATGAGGAATATGCCATAAGATGACCGTTTCAAACCTTTTATAATATTATTATATTTTCTGTATTTT
>JBAPGN010002444.1:0-11559 GCA_037355405.1 Vitis amurensis | reverse complement strand
TGCAGAAAATGCTTGGATAATTTTGGAATCAGTTCCTTCTAGATGCATTTGAAAGACCTTGGTGCTCGAACTGCCGGAGAAATGCACATTTTATGGCACGTCAAGAATTGTCCTTGGTCATATCATTCTGAAAAAGGACATTGAGGTTGATAAAGCAAAGGTGGAGCTCATTGTAAATTACCATCTCCAACAACGTTAAAAGGAGTAAGGCAGTTTCCTTGGCCTGCAGGTTTCTATAAGGAGGTTTATAAAAGGGTTTTTCAATCTTTCAAACCTCTGTGAGCTGTTAGCTAAGGATACTAAGTTTATATGGAATGAAAGGTGTCAGCATAGCTTGATTCACTGAAGAAATTCTTACACAACCAACTATTAGAGCCCCTAACTGGCAATTACCTCTTTGAACTGATGTGTTGATTGCCAGTGATTTTTGCTTATAGGAGCTGTCTTGCCAAAGCAGAGATGGGAAGCCCTAGGATTTCACTATGCAAGTAAAACACTAAATGAAGCTCAAAGGAATACACAACTACAGAAGAAGGAATTGTTAGCTGTAGGTATTTGCTTTCGGGATAAATTTCGAAGCTTATTTGGTGGGGTTTTCATCATTGTGTTTTTACCGACCATTCAGCCTTGAAGTATTATTGACAAAGCAAAGATGCAAAAGCAAAGGTTGATTAGATGGATCTACAAGAATTCGGATCTTTCAAATCAAGATAGGAAAAAGAGTGGAAGAATGTCGGTAGCTGACCACTTGTCAAGGTTATTATGCACATAATTCTCATCCCTTGCCTATTAATGCTGATTTTCACTGAGGAATACAACTCATGTTCCTAGGTGAAAACTCCATTGGTAAATCGCTGCATATTGCTAATTATTTAGACTGGTAATCTCCAAGTGAGTGGAATGCACAGACAGCAAGGCACTTCTTTGCCCAAAATACATGCTTATTTTGGGAAGAGCCCTTTCTCTATCAAGTATGTGCCAGATCAGATCATTAGGAAAAATGTGTCCTGAAGCATGAGCAGCAACGGGATTCTATCTCATTGTTCGATGGAGAAGTGCATTGTGGAGGCCACTTTGCCTCTCAGAAAACAGCTATGAAGTATTTGCAATCAGTTTTACTTGGCACTCTTTTTAAAGATGCCCATATCATGTGTAGGAATTGTATGTGATAGATGCCAAAGCTTGGAAAGTCTAACAAAAAGAAAATCAAATTGCTATGAACCCCATTTCTAAATAGTTGAGTATTTGGATGTATGGGTATTGACCTTCATGGACCCTTCCCAATGTCTTTTGGTAATTCTACATTTTGGTGGGGAGTAGATTATGTTTCTAAATGGGTTGAGGCAAATCCCCTGTAAACAAAATGTCACAAGGTAGGTTCTCAGTTTCTTAAAGAGCAACATTTTCTCAAGATTTGGGGTGCCCAAAGCCATAATCAGTGATGGAGGTGCTCATTTTGCAAACAAAACCTTTTTGAAGCTTCTGTTATCCAAGTTATGGAGTGAGCATTAAGGTGGCCTACACCTTATCATCCTCAAACTTCCGGGCCAAGTGGAGCTAGCTAAGAGGGAAATAAAGAAACATTTTGATGAAAGTGTGTGAATTCCAACAGAAAAAGACTTGGTCATTAAGGCTTCATGATCATTTGTGGGCATATAGGACAGCTTAAAGACAATTCTTGGGCTGTCTCGCCTATCGTCTGGTCTATGGTAAAGCATGCCATCTCCCTGTGCGAGTTGAATACAAAAGCTTGGTGGGCAATAAAGAAGCCTGAACATGGATTGGATCAGGCAGGGAAAAGAGATTTCTAGACCTTAATGAGATGGAGAATGGAGAGAAATAATGCTTATAATCAATTCCAAATTTTGCCAAAGCACATGAGAGGATGAGAAATGCATGGATCAACTCATCTCCAACAAGGAATTTCAGGAAGGGCAAAAAGTTCTGAGTATGACTCAAGACTCCCATATCTTTCCTGGAAGCTTCAAGTCAAAGATGGACTTGGCCTTCCATTTGTTATTGCACCGAGAATTCCAAGTGGAGTTGGTGGACTTATTGAATTCCAATGGCAAGGATAGCTTTAGAGTCAATGGATATCGTCTTAAGCCGTTCATGGAGTCATTCAAATCAGAAAAGGAGGCAATCAACCTCCTTGAACCTCAAAAAGCCTAAGTGAAAAAGGGTTGCTGGACTGTTTACCACAGTCCAAAATTTTTGTAAATCTTTGTAAATTTTCAAGTTGTTTCCATACTTTGATCTTAGTTTTGATCTTAAAAAATCAATGGTTTCTTAGCGTGGGTTTTTAATCGTTTTTATTATGATCCAGGTGAAGAAACTTTCAAGGGGATGAAAGAAAAAATCGTGGTGAAATTTTGGAGCCGAAACAGAGCAAAAACAGGGGAAAAACAGAGCTCTGCAAAATCTCGCAGGGTGAAGGAAACCTCTGCGAAATGAGCATTTTGTTGCCAAACCATTCCACAGCACTGTAGAAGTCTCTGCAGAGTTTGTATTTCGACAGCTCTAAAGTGATTGGCACACGAGTGCAAATTTGCGCAGTACATAGCATGCCATTTCGCAGTTGGCGAAACGCAATTGCGAAATGGAAGAAAGCTGATTTCGCACCAAAAGTTCCTATCCGCAGGAGTATTCGCATTGCGAAAGATGGATTTGGCACCACGAGTGCCATTTCGCAGCATAGTAACATCAATTTTCGCACTGCGAAAACGCCACTGCGACAGTTGCTGCCGAAAATGGCAAATTGCCTGCGGAAAATGGCGTTTTGTTGCGAGACTTAAACTGGACCCTTGGGCTTCGTTTTCCTATTTTATACCGGTCATTTCCATTGCGAAAAAGGGTTTCAAAAAAAATTTCAGAGCACCAATTCTCGCAGCCCCTTCTCTTCTTCGCACAGCCTCGCCAGTCGTCCGAATTCTCGGTCGTTTCCTCGTTCAGCAACGCCGGCCACAAAGATCGATGGCCCGAGATGCCACGAAACGAGAGGAGCAAAATACTTCATCTCGTCGAACCGAAAAGGATGTCTGCGAAGGAAGCCAAGTCCAGGTTCTTGATATTCCAGAACCCTGCTCCAAAGCCTTCGCCGTCGAAGACCAAATCCTCCTTCCATTGAAGCACGGTTGCCACCAAAGTCCGCCCGACCAAGGCTTATATTTAACAAGGTCAGGCGCTGTCGGCCATCTTGAAGAAGAAACCCCAGGCTCGTTGATGAGCTCAGAACCAATCGATTTTGACTGAGGCAATCCCAAAATCCATCACGGTTTCAATCTCCGGTATCTTCATCAAATCCTTCACCGGTCTCAAAACTCCAGTGCCGTCACTGGTTCCCTCGCTGAGTCCTCTCCTACCAATTCCCATCGCCGCGGGTACCCATCTTCCGGCACCAAGACAAAAGCTCAGAGCCCTTCAACGCCAATTTCCAGAGCCCGAACTGCAACTGAAGCACCTCTGGAAGAAGTGAATCGAAGGCCAATGCTGCCCCACCCCAATCGAAGAAATTGATTGTCGAACACTCGGGCATTCCATTCTGAGCTTTTTGCTTCGATTAGCAGCATTTAGAGTGAGGCCTGAGCTAGCCCCAATCATTCCAGCTGCTGAGAGTATCAATATGGAGCAGTCTGCTGCTCCAAGCGATTTTTTTCTATCCTCGAATAGCACGATTTTCTACCAGTCCATGACAACCAAGAGGTAAGAAAATCCAACGCTGAATCCATTTCACAATTTGAGGGAGACATGGGCTATTTGGCAAGACCATTATGCTTGAAGCCCTTCAAATTCCTTGCTGAGCCAACCCATTAGACAATTTTTAAAGCTTGCGGCAAGTCCTTACTTGAGCTTAGATAATGAGTTCGCGCACTCACCAGAGGGCTGCCAAAAAATCGGCATCACATTTGTGAGGGGGAAGCTACCCTCCAGTATCATGTTTTGATTGATGACTTTTTTGAGGCATAATATCTATCCCCTGGCCAGCATTGGAACCCAAAGAAGGGGAGTTCTCCTGGAAGCCCTGTACAAAATGTCAGAAGGATTCTTCTTTGGGCCTCATCATCTGATCATGGCAGCCCTTCTCTACTTTGAGGAAAGGTTCACAAAGAAGAAGCTTCAAAGAGCAGATTGGCATTCCACTCCTTCTTCCCACGGCTCTATTGCAAGTTATTGGAGCTCTTGGAACCCCTTCTGAGCCTCAGCAGGAACAAGAAAAGAGAAGAATTGCCACCTCGCAAGCCGTGAGCCATTTACCCTGGAAAAATGAATATATGACGGCCTTACAAAATTGGAGACAGCCCTGAATCAGCCTCAGCCAGCTGCGGGAGAGCTTTCCCGAAAGCATATAACCAGAGAATATAACACTTGCAATAATAACAAACGCCATCCCAAGAGATCCACCACCTGCCCCCAGCTGCATTCTCAGCCTTCCGACATCAGCAGAGCCAAGGGATGGCCACTTCCATTATATCCGAATATAGAGAATTGTTGCCGCGCATTGGAGACTCTTACAGCTTCAACAGAGCAATCTTGCTCGAGGACATTGGGCAGCCAATACCAGTGAGCAGATGTTAGCCTGCTCGAGCGCTCAACAAGCTGCCATCCTAAGCAGCTTCAAGAGACATTTCGACTCCAAAGCTGTTAGAGCCCTCCATTTCTACTCCTCCAGAGCCACACTTCTCAGCCGGCAGAGTTCCCCATCCTCCAGAAGCCCCGAGCTGATGCGCACCTACAGAAAGAGGCAAAAAGATCCATCTGGCCTAGTTTAGTCCCAGCCACCACTCATCAGACTGCTATTTATCTTAATATTCCTATGTTTTGTTTGTTTTTTTTTGTTAGATTGGAAAGAATCCCAGTATGTTAGGTACTATGCTTGGGATTTCCTAGTATTACTGTCTTTTTTGCAATGTACTGATTAAACAAAAGTCAATACAAAGGTGAATATTCTTGTTTAAAGAGTTAGTATTAAATTCTCCTTATTTTCCTTTTCTCACATATTCTATTTTTTTTTTTTATTCACTATTTTTTTTACATGTGGGTATGTGCCCACCACTCACTCACTTCGAATTTAGATATCAACCAGGAAGGTAACTTCCCTCACCTTTAATTACAGTCACTCAAATCACATTGGGGAACAATGTTCAGTTGGGTTGGGGGTTGAGGAAGGAAGTTGCTGAATCTTTTTGGTAATTTTAATTATTTTGGTTAATTAGTATAGATTTTACACTTTGCTTATGTTATCTTCGCTATTACGATGGAATTTTGAAGAAAATTTCAATATTAAACCAAGAGAAATTGAACTGTTTGTTGTTTTCACTTAACCTTAGAGTACTGGATTAATGCCTTACCTAAAGGTGGTTCACATTGTTGAAAACTTCCTAAACACTGTCTGGAAATAAATTGAGTTCCTTCTACTTTAAGCAAGTCTATCCACACACTATGCACATTAGATTCCGGATATAAAGATGAAAAGCTATTCCCTCTTGACTTAGGATAATTTTGGGACTTGGTATATTTGACACTCAAATTTGATAAAAAGTTGTTAGAAAACACCCTGCAAAAATGGGCCAATGAGAGCGTGAAAATATAAGAAGTTTTGGCTTTGCCTTGAAACCCGGCAGGTTGAGGGGTAATCTGGTGAAGAATCTTTAAAAGCCGGGGCCCTAGAGCCTTAATTGGGTTGGGAGTCATCCGACCGTCAATGGCTCGTTATAAGGGTCGCACACGCTAGTAAGTAGCAATTATGGTAGATGCTGGGGTTATTTAAAAATGTCATTCTAAAAGTCCGTGGAAATGAAAATCCAGAGGAGTTATAGTGTTTGAAAGATCCTTAAAGCTTGGTCCGCTAAACCTTAAGCGTGGTTGGGGGAGTCTCGATGGATCTCCCCCCCAAATTTGTTTGTTTTTCAAAAAAGGAGAGGAGAGAAAACCAAAATTTCCCCCAAAGAAATAGTACCTCGTCTGACTTGTCGAGTACAGACTCGCCTTGATAAAATAAAACAAATATAAAAAAAAGAGAAGAAGAAAGGTGTGTTTGCTTATTCTTATGGAAAATCTTTGAGTTCAGATTGCTTAAATGTGTTGAAAAAAAGAATCAAATTGGGGGGGGCGGGGGGTGAGTATTTAGCTCAGCTATTATTCTCGGAAGCTAAGGAATCTAATATTATCACAGCATAGACTTTTGTGGCAATTTGATGATCTTAGAAAGTGGAAGTGATTTTGAAAAACGCTCAGTTTTGCATAATGCATTCCCTTGATGTGAAGAGTTTAATCATAGTTTGTTAATGACTCTTGTGAAGATTTGGGTTTGTTATCTTTTAATCGGATTCATGTGAGAAAATGAGATCATCATGCCACTTGAGAATTGATTTTGTTTAGCATAATGTGTAAATTTTTTAGTTTAGTTGCTATTTAAATTTTCCATTTTCTCTCCTTATTGCTAAGGGGCTAGCAATATGTCGGTTGGGGGAGTGGATTACTACTCAAAATCTGCAATTTGATTAGCCTATAATTAATCCTTTTAACCATATTTGAAGTAAGTAGTTTAGGCCTTTAACTCAATTTGCATGTTTAAGGGTCCTTGAAAGCAATCTTTACTGTCATTTTGTGGCAAGTTTTGGTGTTTTTGTTAGTATTTTGATCACCAAAGCAAAGTCAATATTGAGGAAGAGCTATATGAGGAATCTGGGCAAAGCTTAGAAGTTATGTTGCCAAAAGTAAATCCTGGATTGCAAGGATGAAAAAGCAAGAGGGTAGATCAGCTATGGAGCATGATTCTTTGATGAACAGTCACCAGCAGCCACTTTTGGGGCACTTCCTGAAGTCCCAATAATGCAAGCCTATATATATATTTTCAAAGCTCTGGAAAAGTCAACAAATCCAATGCTTCAAATGTGTGCGATTTGGGAGTTGAAATGTAGGAAGTTGAGCTGTTACAAGTCTAATCGACTCTAAAGTGTTGCGGAATCAGCCATTTGTTGCGAGAATTTTCGCGGCAACTTTTGTACAGTAAAGGTGTTTCTCCTTCTGACATTCACGGAACCATGCCGGCGAGAAAGGGAGCTGGGACCTCAAGGTGGAAGCTAACATCACAAGCTTGGTGAAGATAGCTTCGGTCTTGCGAATAATTTGCAGCCCTGCTTGGGTGTCCTGCGAAATTTGGCAGACACCATTTTCCTCGCTGCGAAATGCGGCCTCCTGAAGCCTGCCCGAAGCTTGCTTATCGTAATGACATTGGGAAGATATTTTCCCAATTATAATTTTTGTTGTCTATAATCCGCAAAATACTCCTTGTAAACCACCATTACATAAATGTCCTTAGTTTTTTCAGTTAGTAAAAAGACCAAATAATCATTGTAAACAATTAGTTTTATATTTATGTTACATATATATACCTTCGGCGAGCTTGTTCGAGGGAGTGTCGGAGGGAGTTCCTTCTGTAGAGAATTTGGTAAGCAAAGTAAAGGGTCTTTCTTTCTACTGCCTTATCCTTCTCACTTCGTATTTTTATTTATTACTAAGTTATTGAATCTCTTCTGCAGGAGTTTTTCCCCAGAGAATGAGTAACTAAAGTCTCCATTCCTTGGAGCTAAGGTAGCCGGGGGAGGTTCCAAAATGCAAGAAGCAAAACTTTGTGGTCGTTTAGTAATGAAAGAGGAAGTGAAATCCTTTTAGTGATTTCAATGTTTTTAGTTAACTTAAAACATCCGGGATCACCTGGCCAACCACTGGTAAGGCAAGTGATTTCCCACCATGGAAATGCACTAGTTTGCCCTATGCGAGCACTCTGGTAGGTGACTGTCAAGGTAGGATTTGTTCTAGAATAGGCCAAACACTTGATAATCTTTTGGAACTCCTAGGAGGCATCCATTAGTTTCTTTGCAGCTTTTGACGGGTAATCCAGGTTTAAGGATCACCTTGAATGGTTAAGCTTAGTGAGAGGCTTAAACCATTGCAAGATGCATCAGTGAGAGAATTAAAGTGAAATCCAATTGAAGGATGAATCTGTACCACACCAGCTAAAGAATTAACTATATGTTGAATCTCTAACGTGAGGAAAGAAACCAATCTGACCGGAGCTATGTATTTTGCATGAGGAACCACCCCAGTATACCTAATTCTTCAAGGAATGTTTTTCTTCCTAAGTTATGCCAAACTTCTATTAAGTCAATTAGTTTAAGTCTAAACCATCACCAACCAAAATTTGTGTTTTACTTCTTAAGCTAACCATGAAATGAAACAATACCAATTCACTTGAATTGGTATCATTGATTGCTTGTGAATCATTCCCAGTGAACGATCCTAGAGCCACTATACTATAGTAGCTTTTTATTTGCTACCCTAGTATATGGTGTTAAAGGTATAAATTTTGTTGATCACTCCCTCATCTAAGGAACACCAGCTGGACACGAATCAGCTGAGACACCAATTGGGCATGAATCAGAGAGTTATCTCCTCATCCGATAAGGAGGATTTCAGTCATTTACCGTGTTTATCAAAACACCTTTATGGTATCAGAGCGAGGTTTCTTTCGATTCTGACCATGGCTGTTTCGTCTTCTTCACCTCCTAGTCTTCCGCTCAATACAATGGTGCATATGCTCACCATTAACTGACCTCCTCCAATTATCTATTGTGGAGAAATCAGTTCGTTCCTCTGTTAGCTAGTCAAGAGCTTTTTAGTTGTTTGGACGGTAGCATCATGGCTCCTTCTCCCATGATTTACTGCCTCTGATGGCACCCCAAAATCCAATCCTGCATATACCTCTTGGCTGCATACCGATCAGACACTGCTCAGTTTACTCTATTCTTCTCTAACAGAGGAATCTATGAGTGAGGTACTGGGTTTTCATCACTCCCACGAGGCCTGGAATGCGCTTGAAGTCTCATTTTCGCACCGATCAAAGACTCGCGAACTGCAACTCAAGGATGAACTCCAGCTGATGCACCGTGGCTCTCAGTCCATTGCTGAGTTTTCTCGCACCTTCAAAGGCCTTTGCGATTAACTGACTGCTATTGGACGTCCCATTGACGACACAGATAAAGTCCACTGGTACCTACGCGCATTGGGACCCGACTACAAGATCTTTTCTACCACCATGATGTCACAACTTCCTCTACCATCCTTTGCTGAAATTGTTCCGAAAGCTTTGAGCCATGAAATCTTTGAACGGTCAGTCTCCCATTCATATTCCAACTCTGCTTATTTTGTGCAGCAAACTTCCAAAGTGGCTGGTCACAAGCAAGTGAAGCATCGGTCTTCAGCTTCTCCTACACCGTTTGCCAACTCAAAGTCATCATCCAACTCTTCCGTCCGCTGTCAGTTGTGCGACAAAGAGGGACACTTGGCTAAACGTTGCTGGAATTTCTTGAAACTCAAGAAGAAGCAATTGGCTAACCTTGATGAGGCTTTTTCTGCCTGCTCGATTCAGGATTTTAATGTCTCTGAATGGTTCCCTGACTCTGGTGCAACGTCCCACATGACTAGTGACACCGAAGGTGTGGATCAATCGGTTGTCTATTCTGGTAATGAACGTGTCATGGTTGGCAATGGTCAGTCCTTAGCAATCTCTCACACTAGTTTCATTTCATCTCTTGTTCCGTCTAGTCCTCTTCTTTTATCTAATGTCTTAGTTGTTCCTGGAATTAAGAAAAATCTTATTTCTATTAGTCAACTTACTAAAGACAATAATTGTTGTGTTACCTTTTCTTCCTCTAGTTTTACCATACAGGATCGGGTCACAAGAGTGGTACTGGGAATCGGAAGATGTGAAAATGGTCTGTACGTGTTGGATCGTCGTCATCATGCCTTAGTGTCCACTACTTCTTCACCGCGAGCATCTATTCGTTTATGGCATACTCGCCTTGGTCATCCACATTATCGTACTGTTGCTTCTCTTTCTAAATTAGGATCTATTTCTTGTAGTAATAAATTGGTGAACAATGATTCTGAAATTTGTGTTGGTTGTAGACTCGGCAAAAGCCACCGTTTACCTTTTTCTCTAAATAATGAACGTTGTGCTATGCCTTTTGATCGTTTTACAACTGTGACCATGGGGGTCCGTCACCAATTTCTTCCTTTTAATGGATATGAGATTAGCTAGGCGGTTTTCATCATTGTATCGATTGTAACTTAGATTCTGTTGGATATTTCCTTTAAAACACCAAATCTGATTCTTTGATAAATATTCATCAATTACACCCCCGTTTTATATGTTCAGATCAAACAATTTTCCGTCTAAAATCAAATATATTTCAGTGTGATGGTGGAACTGAGTTTACTATATAAGTTTTCGCTCTCATTTTGCATTCGTGTGGCATTGATCTTCGTCCTGGTCATGTCCTTACAGCTCCTAGCAAAAATGGAATTGTCCCGAACGTAAAGCTCGTCATCGTCAACAGATAACAGGTCTTAACTCTTATGTTTTCAGCTCGTGTGCTGCTCTCCTTATGGTTGAGGCCTTCTCTGGCTGCAGGTCTTTCTCATTAACACGACCTCTCGACACCGATGTCTCTTGCTGCAAAAACACCTTATGCAGGTCTTCCATGTTGTGGTAAGCAACCCGCGATGTATTCTATGGCTTCGTACCTTTGGGTGTCTTTTGCTTTCCCTTTGGTTCGAGGATTATCTCACCTAAATAAATTGTCTCGCAATAATCTACTCTTGGTGTCTTTTTCAGGTTACCAGTACCTCTTCATAAAGGGATTGTGGTGCTTTTGATCGTAAGACCACAATCATGTCTATGTTTCTCTGACATGGTGCCAGTTTTTATAAAACATACCTTGTCCCTTATAGATGGTGGTTCTGTGCAATAATCTGCCATAACTACATTGACTATATTCATTTTTCTGAGTTTTTCAGGGAATGTTGTTTCTCTAAGGTTCTTGCTAACGTTAGTAACTTCTCAGCTTCTTTGCCTTCACCATCTTTCTCGAATTCACTGTGTCTGCCATTGCCTAATGATATTCCAACACTGTCTCGACTTTCTTCTCCTGGTCCGCAAAGTTCTCCTCTAGATGAGGAACTTCTCTTGGATTCCTGTTGCCTAACAGATTCGACCAACTCCTTCATCCCAGTTTTCGTCCTCTCGCTCATGTTCCACTTCAGCACATCAGATGAGTTCTAGAGGGAAAGCTGGTAAACAGGAGGTACTTCAAACCAATGGTTGTTATCAATGCTAATGCCATATCTCTCTTCTTCCTCAGTTGTTTCAGGCTCTTCTTTGCCTCAAAGAGCCACGGGCTTCAAGTCTGCGTGGCAAAAAGCACCCTGAACTGGCTCTCGCTATGGATGTATGAAAAATTCACGCACTGAATATGAAAAATGATACGTGGGTTTCTTTGTATCCTCGGTCCTCAGCAGTCAATAATGTGGTTCTGTCGCTAGAAGTTTTCAAAACAAGTTTCACTCTGATGGTCTATTGAGCGTCATACGGCACGTCTTGTGGCTCAAGGATTTCTCAAGTTCAGTGGGTCTTTCGATTTTGGTGACACCTTTAGCCGCTGTGGTGCGCCTGCTGGTGTGATATCATTTAAGTGAGGAGGGTGTAATATATACTTT
>JBAPGN010002443.1:0-7500 GCA_037355405.1 Vitis amurensis | reverse complement strand
TTAGGAGATATTTTGAGGGGGGAGAAAAAGGAGGAGCGTATGAGAGAGAGAGGTTTTTTTTTTTTTTTTTTTTTCAGGCTGGCTGGAGGGATTTTGCAGAGGGATTCAGTTTTGGAGGTCCTTGAGCTTCAAGGAGAGTATCCGTTTAGCTTGAGAGGGAGGTCAGCTGAAGAAGAAAGATGGCTTGCTGATTTCTGGCCAACCTAGCTGGAGAGGATTATTTTCAGGTATGTTTATTGTGGATTTCTCATTCGCTTCAACTGGTAAGTTTTTCTTCTCTTGTTTTTGTTGATTCTTGGATGATTTTTGTTGGTTGGGAGTAAGCATGCTCATATCTCTTTCTTTAATGATTTTTGTTGAGGACCCGTTTGGCTCTGTTTCAATTTCCCCATGAGACATCTGTAACCTTGCTTTGATTTTTATTTAGTACTCATTTGATTTCACCCACCCTCATATGAGCTCATTAATTAATATATGAAATGAGGCTTGTATGAATTCATTTCGTTCCTATTGCTTGCACTCTGTTTTCATCTTCCCCTGTTTCTGGTACCTGTTCATGGAGTGCATCATTATTCCCATTTCTGCCCGTGGGAGCAAAGAGTTACAGAGGATATATCTTCAGTGGTGAATGGGTTGTATGTTGCCGTATGAGAGCTGTCGTCAGGAGAGCGTATTCAGTGAGAGAGGAAGTTGAGGTTATAGAGAGATATGGAGAGCTTGAAAAGAAAGACTACTTGAGAGAGTGGACTGTGAAGAACAAGCTGGACATCTAAGAAGCAGAGAAGGCCTTTAAATTGATTGAAGAGAAAGATGTGATTTCATGGAACACCCTTATTGCTGCTTGTTCTCATTGTGATGATCATGCAAAGGGCTTGAGAGTTTTCAAGCACATGACAGAAGAAACTAATGTAAGGTCTGACGACTTCACTTTTACCAGTGCCCTTGCTGCCTATGCAGGGCTTGCTTCAATGAGCCATGGTGAGCAGATACATGCTCATCTAATGAGAACGAGGCTGTATCAGGATTTGGGAGTTGACAACGCACTTGTGAACATGTATGCTAAATGTGGTTGTATTGGTAAAATGGTCCATCACAATCTTGTCTCATGGAACACCATAATTGCTGGATTTGGAAGTCATGGGCTTGGGGAGAGAGCTGTAGAACTTTTTGAACAGATGAATGCAATTGGGATAAGGCCAGATTCAGTTACGTTTATTGGACTTCTAACAGCTTGCAATCATGCCACAGCCAAGCCCCAGTCCTGTAAGAAACTTAACTTGGCAGAACCAAGCTCCAGCAAGTTATATCCCTACATTCTGCCACTCATCCCACTAATCGATACCCATTCATTTACTAAATCATTTTTCAACCATCCCACTCACTGTTCAAGCCCAATTTTCTCACCACTATTCATCACCCATGAATCCCTCTTCTTTTGTTTCCCATCATATTCAGTGTCTTTCACTTATTTTCATCACCATACCCATCTTTTATCCTCCTATACCCATCGTTTATTTTTCTTGTATCCATTAAGCCATATTTTGACCATCATCGTCTCCTCTATCACACTTTCAGTATACTTCTTTCCTTCCCCGAGTACATGAAGCCTCAGTTTGCTAACAAACAGTCTTGCTTCGGATGCAATACATGGTGATGTATATCAGCATCGAAGGAAGAGGATGCTAGATAGTCCTTCAAGGAAAGTGCAACCATGCATGTTGCTATTGACGTGGAGGATAGACCGATAGACTGATCCAAAAATCTGAGAAGAAATAGTGACCGGGAATGGTGAAGACTAGCCATCAGAATTGATCTCGGAACCACCTGCTCTTGTACTAAGGTATGGCAGCACGATCATGCCACAATTATCACCAACCTTCAGGGCAGCATTGCGTGGTGCACCTGTAGATATTTCCAGAAATTTTCAATGAGTTCAAGGTGCCAAGTCTCAAATGGTTTTTTAAGGAACAAACCATACAAACATTAACATGGATCAATATCTCCATGGTTCCTCCAAGTTTTCAACAGAGGCACTATCTATGCTTCAGTCATCTGGATTCACACATCCATTCTATGCAACAGCAGCAGCTTATATGACTTCAGCAAATCCATTTTACCCCAATCTGCTTCTCCATGCATAAGATCCAATGAGCTTTCCTATGAAATCTTGTGCTGAGTTCAAGACTGAACACGTCGTGTCAAAGGACGAAATCAATGGGGAAATGAATGGAAACTCAAACCCCGTATTGGATGAGAAGTGAGAAATGGGGTCGAATAATACTGAGATCTTTGAAAGGACAGCTACAGGATGAAATGGGGTCACAGGCTGGAGATGCTTTCATGATTGGAGGAACATGATTCTGATACTTGGTGACAGCGGTCACGGGCTGCTTTTGACAAATTCGATGTTGTAACACCTAGTACTATGAATTAAATAGGCAATAATGATTATTTTAGTACTTAACTTTAAGCTTGCTTAATTAGATGTTAAAACTAGTTTAGTGCTAATCATGTTTAATTATGAATTAAACTTTGATTAAGGTTAAGTGGGATTAGTTAATGATCTAAGCATGCTTATTAGGTTCTTAGGGACTAATTAGGGTTATGAAAACCTAAAGGACTAATGGGCAATTATGGGTTTTATTTTGATAACTTGAAGGACTAAAGTGCAAATTTTGGAAATTTGAGTTAGTGGAATGCCACCTCCTACTTGGGTGGATTGGTGGCAGCCATGTGGGCTGCCACCTCATGCTTGGGTGCTTGGAGACCCCTTTATAAGGGGGCTGCAGCTCGTTTTGCACCATTTCACCTGCAGCAACTTGGGTTAGAGAGAGAATCTAGAGAGAGAAAGTGTAGATTTGAGGTAAGCAAGTTGTTTGATTTTGTAATTTTCGTTTATTTTGGTTCCTAATGGTATGTTGAGAAGAATTAATGGTAAAAATTGTGAAAAAGTTGAGTATAATTAGCTATAAACCCGTTTTAGTTAAAAATCACAATTAATTAAAGATTAAAGTATTTTAAGTTAAGTATTTTATTAAGGGTAAGATCAACATAAATCTTTGTTTAATTTGGTTTGATTGAAAAATAGATTAGTAAACATGTGATGAATTGGGTTATTTGGACACTTGGGATTTGTTAATAGGTTAGGCTTTAAGAAAATCAAAAGAATTAGTGTTTGGTAATTAATTAGGGAAATTAATATGCATTGTAAATATTGTTTAATTCAATTCATATTTGATTTGAAAACATGTAGGATATAGATTAGAGAATGTGAGAATTAAAATTTGCAACAATAAACTAAAACCTAAATTATGTTGTTTCATTTCAGTTCCTCGTAATAGGCAAAGATCGCCTACTTAGAAGAAACACAAAAAGGAAGTCGGTGTAAGGTAGGGAATTTTATGCTATTCTATGGTGTATCTGATTTCTTTCCTTGAATTATTTGTTGGAATTTTATGTTATTTCTATGATTTCATAAAATCTTTTAAAGTGTCATTGCATCTCAGTTTATTGCATAGAAATGTTACCATGATGTTGGAACGTATATTGGTATGAAGATTCGTGGTTTTGTGTTGTCGAAATGGTTTATGGTGTGATTGCATTGCAAGAAGGATATGGAATTATCACAGATCATATTCAGAGAATTTATTGGTGGTGAAGTGCTTATGTCATGCTACCGGCCTTATCATTTGATATATTGTTTATGTGGGACCGTGGGTCCTTGGGTGAAAGTCCCTAAAGCCCTCGAGGAAGACACTCCGATGTGGGTGTATGGGGTTGGTCCTGCCCCTGGGTTTTAGTCCCTAAAGACACGGGGTTGGTCCTGCCCTTAGGTATGAGTCCCAAAAGACACGGGGTATGACTTGCCCTTGGGTGATGTCCCAGAATAGTCATTATTATATTGATCGAGTATCTTGTGGAGCATTGATATCTGCTGTGAACATTGTTGGGAGTCAGCAATTTATCAGTTGTGAAAGGATGGATGGGGAAAAACAATGATGAAACCAACAAACACATGCATACATGTTTGACATGATTACACATTTGTTAATGGTTATGAAATGTTTATCATGCATGTTATTAAACGTTTGATTCAAGGTTTTAAGGATATACTTAGGATGGTTATAAACTTTCCTACTGAGTTGTGAACTCACCCTATCCCTTCCACCTCTAGATGCAGGTCAGAAGACCTATGCAGGAAAGAATACTTGAGCAATGCTTTACTGTGATTGGATGCTGTTTGCTCATATTGAAAGTCTTTTGAGGCCATGCCTTTTGTATCAAGACTAAACCTTTTGTTGGAATGATGTAATGTATATATTTGTCAGATACACTTGTAGTATGGGCTACCCGTAGTAAACAATGGGGTTTGGTATATGTAAATTAATGTTGTACAAGTTTCTTTTGTGAAACAAAACATATTTTGTTAACTTAATAGTCACAATGTTTAATACAGGATGTACTCTTTATAACAGGTTTTCCATATCCTCTTTTTGAACAAATTCAAGTAGGAACTCAACATTTAAATTTTTGAGAGCACTTATACTGTATTTGAGTATCAATTGTTTAGTTGAAGAATAAATAATAATAATAAAAAAAAAAAAATTGGGGTGTGACAGATGTGGTTAAGGATGGGTTCATAATCCCAGAGGATCCTTCCTACTCTAGAAGATGAGATGAGGGTGGGGATCGTGATGATAATCCTAGGGTGACTCTTGAAATCACCAGGGATTTTTGTTTATTGGCTAGCATGATGGCTGCTAACTTATACTATTCCCAGATAGAAGATCTTACATTTGCTGTCTATGTGGTGATGCAATGATGAACTTCGTGTTCGTTCAGATGAACTCCTCAAATCTTCAAGGAAAGATGTAAAACACTGTATAGAGTTTTGGGAACACATTCCTCCAAGTGAACCTTGTCGTGTTATCCTTGGCGACACGAGGGATAAATTGTATAAAGTGAAGGGGATATATTTGAAGCGAATGCAATGGCATGATATGTCCATCTTAGAGTTGAGGATTTTGTCGACAGGATGGTAAACCATTTAGCTTAGAAGTTCAAAAGGAACGTTTGAAGATAGACACTCAAGTAGTGGGTTCGCATCAATACCGAATTGACAAGTCGTTGCAGAATTTTGGAAGTTGAGGAAGTGTAATTTATTGCTAATGTTCCCCAGAAATCTGCACTTTCACTGGGTAGCATCTTCACCAGGTTGATCAACAAGAACACAACAATTCCCTCTAAGAAGAGTCAAGTGTTCTCAACAGCAGCTGACAATCAAACACAGGTTGGTATCAAGGTATTGCAAGGTGAGCGAGAGATGACATCTGATAACAAGCTCCTTGGTGAGTTTGAGCTTATGGGCATCCCACTAGCTCCCAGGGGACATGCCTCAGATTGAAGTCACATTTGATATTGATGCTAATGGAATTGTCACTGTGTCCGCCAAAGACAAGGCCACAGCGAAGGAACAACAAATCACGATCCGCTCATCAGGTGGCCTTTCAGAAGATGAGAAAGGAGAAGATGACGACTGCAATCACCAACTTCAAGGTGGGATATCATTTGCACCTCAGGTCCATGTGCATGGCAACCTCTAGCATGGCCACCTTTTGAGCCATGTGCCACCCCCCTCAAACTCTTTCCCTTTGATTTCAAAATAATAATTTCCAACCCCGTTTTGAAATGATTTTCCAATTTCTGTTTTTTCAATGATTTCAAGTCATCAAATTTTCCATCCTTAAGGTTTTTAGATACCAACATCCCATTTTCAATAAAATTTGGTTGCCATTTTCTTTTCGGCAAGCCACTTTTGCATTTTCTTTATTTTTAAAATGTTTTTAAAATGAGTAAGAATTAAATTTCGTAATTCCAAGTGATGGAATTTATGGAATTAATTCATGGAAAATAAACGGGCTTTGGCGGGGGCCCAACATCAAATAAATTTTCGTCAAAATAAGAGTGAATTTGAATGAAAGGCTATGTGTGCTTTCTTTATCTTGTTTGGTGACATAAGTAACATAGTTGTGATCATTATTGTGCACTAACCCCCTCTCTTGATAGTGCATATTGGTTCGCCACCTAGGTACGTATTTACTTGCCTCATGGTCACTCCTTATGCTTGTTCGGATTCTCATATGTGCATGATCATTTAGAGTATTCGTTGGTTCATTCATCAATTGCCACGTCAACTTCATTTTATTAGTAGAGACCCGATTTTAGGGACTTACAGGGGTGCTACGATCTTTACCGTACCTTCTCGATAAGTAACCTGACCCCCAAACCTAATCCGATTTCGTATACCACCTTTTCTGAAATAAGGAGTCGCACTTAGGGTTTTCTTTCTTATTTTGTTTACCCTTTTAAAAATAAAACAAAAATAAGTGGCGACTCCAAGTCACTTTCGTAATCAATAAAAATCAATTTTTCAAATAAAAATCGAGCTCGCCATCGAATGGGAAATGCATGAGCCAAAATGTGGGGTCCACAATTAGATTGGTAATTCTCCTAAAGACACTCTTAGAAATGCTTCCACTAAAAACACAAGCCTAATAGTGACAATAGTGACAAAGAAATCATACATTTGTGATCATCCTCTCAAATTGCAATAGTGATAGACAAACGTATATCATGTTCACACCCCCCTCAAACATGTTCATGTACCCACCTTGGGTGTGAGAGACAAACTATAGTATTAGTGATAGATAAATCACACATTTTTATCACGCACCTGTGGCCTTATACCCATGATTGACAATCACACATTTGCTATTGCATGCATGTGGCCCTAAACTTGCCATGAGAGGCATAAAATCATGGTATTAGCAAACAAATCTCAATCCTCCCAAATCATAGTAGTGGTAGATAAATCATACATTTGTGATTACACATAATTAGACAAATAAATAAATGGGAGAGTGATTTCAACTCGAGACCTCTAAATAACCTAAAATTTGATTTTGTTGAGTAATCAATTTTCCTCAAAGTTTTAAGTTATTCAAACCGATCCATCCTTCACAATTATAAAATGCTGACTCGCCCAACAATATCACATCAGATATCAATGCCCTCCACAAGATTTGATCAATTAATGACTATTCTGGACATCACCCAAGGCAGTCATACCCTTGCTTTAGGACATTACCTCAGGGAGACCAACCCCATGTCTTTTGGGACTCATACCCAATGTAGGACAACCTCGTGTCTTTAGGGACTAAAACCCAGGGTAGGACCAACCCCATACACCCAAATGTAGGTTTTCTAACCATGAAAATTTACACAATTTACTGCTACTAATATTTAATTCTCATATTCTCTAATATATATACCTAGAAGTTTTCAAATCAAATTTGAATAAAATTAAACAATATTTACAATGCATATTAATTTCCCTATTAATATCAAAACTAATTGTTTTGATTTTTTTAAAGCCTAACCATTAACAATCCCAAGTGTCCAAATAACGCTAATTAATCACCATTTACATCTCTCTCTTTT
>JBAPGN010002442.1:0-12098 GCA_037355405.1 Vitis amurensis | reverse complement strand
TCGGTGAGCCCCTGCATTTGAAATACAAACTCCTCCTAAAATGCACCTTCCCTTTCACGGATATCCCGTTCCCGGATGATACGTACACGCATCGTTTGCCTCCCAAAACTTCATCGTTTGTGTTGTAGTTAATGGAAGTGCTAATTGTTGAACCATTCAAGGGATAAAAAAATTGTGGGTAGACCCCACTGTCTACCAAGGGATGATTACTCTTTTGACCCGATCGTGCCCTTTGATTATAAGAGTGCAGTGAGATGTAGTGAGGGTTCCCCGGCGTAGCTTAAACCGACCACAGGAAAATTTAAGAGGATAATTCCACAACGTCTTTCAGCTCGATGAGTGCAGGTTCTTCGGTTGCTCTGTCGTCAAACTGGTTATCGTCTTCCTCCTCATCTTCGTGCACCAATAAAACCCGTAATTCTTTCTTACAGCGATGACCCGGGGAGAACTTTTCTTCACACTTAAAACAGAGCCCCTTCTCTCTACGGGCTTGAAGCTCCGATTCCGTCAGTCTCTTTATCGGAATCTCACGTCGCTGGCTCATCGTCTTCTCCGCCGACAAGCCACTGCCCTAATCTGAAAATTTTCCCCAATCTTCCACTCACCTCGATTTGCAGATGACAACATTTTGGTGCTCTTTGGGCCATTTGGTTCACGGGCTGCTCTCATGGCTAAATTCCTGTCTTCAACTCTTTGGGCCATTTCCATTAAGTGGCCCAGCCCATATGGTTGCAATAGACGTAGCTCAGCCCGGATCTCAGGAAGCAGCCCATTCATAAACGTGCTTTCCATTACCTCCTCCGAAATCCCTTTCAATGGAGTCGCCAGAATCTCGAATTCCCGCCGGTATGCTGCCACTGTCCCTTGTTGTCGCACCGCCAAAAACTGCTCACAAAGGCTCCCTTCTTGAGTCGGACGAAAGCGAAGCAACAACCGCCTCTTCAAATTTTCCCAACTCCCAAACACCTCTCTCGAATCAGTCCACTGGTACCAAGAGAGTGCGTCCCCATCTAAACTCATCGCGGCGGCGACTAATTTCTCTTCTTCAGTGAGTCCGTACGTTGCAAAGTATCGATCGGCCCGGAAGATCCAACCGTCCGGGTTCTCTCCCGTAAATACAGGCATCTCCACCCTTCGGCTGCCGCACCATTCTCCATTTCCGCCTCGCCTCATCTCATCCGACGCCATCCCCCCCCACTGGGTTCCCCAACTCCAGGGATCCATCCTGCCCGATCTTCTCGTGAGCAGCAGTCGTCCGTCGTCGTGTTAACGCCCTAATGACAACGCCCCACTGCCCTTCTGCGTCTCTTCCAGGCCGACCTGCAGAAACTCGGCATTACATTCTGAGCAAGGTCCATCACCGTCTTTTCCATTCCTGGTAAGCGCTGCATTCCTCTCTGATTTCTCCAACTTTCTTCTTTAGACAATCCACGCGACCTTCATTCCTTTTCTGAGCCATCTGGATCGATGCTCTGATACAAATTGATAGGTATCTAATGGAGAATTATTATTGAATTTCAAGAATTCAAGAAACAAGAGTCCCAACTGGTCCTCAAATCCTACCAGAATCCACATGTTTTTCTTTCCCCTGTAATTCCCCCTCTTTTCTCTATTTAAACCTCCCTCTCAGCCCGTATCCAACTGTGACCTAACCTCCACTCAAGTTGTTACAACTAACTGCCAGTGGCAAGTCCATTCCTCTCCCTTTTCTATTATACACATAACGTATAGGAGGCCTATCACATATTTGGGCACTTCTGAGAGGATGACAAGAGGTGTTTGATATGAGAGCTTGTCTAGTTTGTAAGGTTGCCATGTTAATGAGCCACAACTCGGGTATTGGAATGGTTGGCTCTGAGATGTTCCATAGGTTGATGAGGAGAGAATCGATTTGCCAAGACTCGAGATAAATATGAACCTTATGATCCCTAAAGGTAATAGCGAACTGGAAACCTGCATGTTGGGCAATTATTAAAGCATGATTTGATTTCTGGGTGGACTGCGGAGAATATGAAATTGCACTAAATTAGGACCTAGTATGCTCGTATTTTCAATTCTTCCAGAATTCGCAGATTATACAGTAGGGATTTGCCTCCTTATATTTGTCAACCTAATGATGGGAACGATTATTGGTGCTACTGCTGAGGGAGCAATGCCATTGATTCTTCACGGTTGAAGGACAGCTTACGCCACTCGCCTGCTCCTATTGCACTGACTTTTATAGTAACAACAGAGCCTGTGAAGGAAAAACAGGGGAGTGCAGTGTATAGTTGAATTCGTCGAGTACAGAGTTGCAACAAAATACGGACAGTCAATGGCTGATATCTGATGGAAAATCTGATGAACACACACATGATGCTTCTATAGCTGTAACACCTAGATTATTTTAGTACTTAACTTAAGCTTGCTTAATTAGATATTAAACTAGTTTAGTGCTAATCATGTTTAATTATGAATTAAACTTTGATTAAGGTTAAGTGGGATTAGTTAATGATCTAAGCATGCTTATTAGGTTCTTAGGGACTAATTAGGGTTATGAAAACCTAAAGGACTAATGGGCAATTATGGGTTTTATTTTTGATAACTTGAAGGACTAAAGTGCAAATTTGGAAAATTGAGTTAGTGGAATGCCACCTCCTACTTGGTGGATTGGTGGCAGCCATGTGGGCTGCCACCTCATGCTTGGGTGCTTGGAGACCCCTATATAAGGGGGGCTGCAGCTCGTTTTGCACCATTTCACCTGCAGCAACTTGGGTTAGAGAGAGAGACTAGAGAGAGAAAGTGTAGATTTGAGGTAAGCAAGTGTTTAATTTTGTAATTTTTGTTTATTTTGGTTCCTAATGGTATGTTGAGAAGGATTAATGGTAAAAATTGAGTATAATTAGCTATAAATCTGTTTTAGTTAAAAATGACAATTTATTAAAGATTAAAGTATTTTAAGTTAAGTATTTTATTAAGGGTAAGATCAGCATAAATCTTTGTTTAATTTGGTTTGGTTGAAAAATAGATTAGTAAACATGTGATGAATTGGGTTATTTGGACACTTGGGATTTGTTAATAGGTTAGGCTTTAAGAAAATCAAAAGAATTAGTATTTGGTAATTAATTAGGGAAATCAATATGCATTGTAAATATTGTTTAATTCAATTCATATTTGATTTGAAAACATGTAGGATATAGATTAGAGAAGGTGAGAATTAAAAAGTTGCAACAATAAACTGAAACCTAAATTATGTTGTTTCATTTCAGTTCCTTGTAATAGGCAAAGATCGCCTACTTAGAAGAAACACAAAAAGGAAGTCGGTGTAAGGTAGGGAATTTTATGCTATTCTATGGTGTATCTGATTTCTTTCCTTGAATTATTTGTTGGAATTTTATGTTATTTCTATGATTTCACAAAATCTTTTAAAGTGTCATTGCATCTCGGTTTATTGCATAGAAATGTTACCATGATGTTGGAACGTATATTGGTATGAAGATTCATGGTTTTGTGTTGTCGAAATGGTTTATGGTGTGATTGCATTGCAAGAAGGATATGGAATTATCACAGATCATATTCAGAGAATTTATTGGTGGCGAAGTGCTTATGTGATGCTACAGGCCTTATCATTTGATATATTGTTTATGTGGGACCGTGGGTCCTTGGGTGAAAGTCCCCTAAAGCCCTCGAGGAAGACACTCCGATGTGGGTGTATGGGGTTGGTCCTGCCCCTGGGTTTTAGTCCCTAAAGACACGGGGTTGGTCCTGCCCTTGGGTATGAGTCCCAAAAGACACGGGGTATGACTTGCCCTTGGGTGATGTCCCAGAATAGTCATTATTATATTGATCAAGTATCTTGTGGAGCATTGATATCTGCTGTGTACATTGTCGGGAGTCAGCAATTTATCAGTTGTGAAAGGATGGATGGGGAAAAGCAATGATGAAACCAACAAACACATGCATTACATGTTTGACATGATTACACATTTTGTTAATGATTATGAAATATTTATCATGCATGTTATTAAACGTTTTGATTCAAGGTTTTTAAGGGTATACTTAGGATGAGTTATAAACTTTCCTACTGAGTTGTGAACTCACCCTATCCCTTCCACCTCTAGATGCAGGTCAGAAGACCTATGCAGGAAAGAATGCTTGAGCAATGCTTTACTATGATTGGATGCTGTTTGCTCATATTGAAAGTCTTTTGAGGCCATGCCTTTTGTATCAAGACTAAACCTTTTGATGGAATGTAATGTATATATTTGTCAGATACACTTGTAGTATGGGCTACCCGTAGTAAACAATGGGGTTTGGTATATGTAAATTAATGTTGTACAAGTTTCTTTTGTGAAACAAAAGATATTTTGTTAACTTAATAGTCACAATGTTTAATACAGGATGTACTCTTTATAACAGGTTTTCCATATCATCTTTTTGAACAAATTCAAGTAGGAACTCAATATGTCAATTTTGAGAGCACTTATACTGTATTTGAGTATCAATTATTTAGTTGAAGAATAAATAATAATAATAATAAAAAAAAAAAAAAATGGGGTGTGACAGTAGCCATGTCATCTGTCCATGCTATAAAAGAGAGTAATCCAGAGGCTGAAGGTGTTAACCAATTTCATGAACAAAGGGCAAATTGAATGGGAATTTAATCAATCCTGTTCCGTTGAAATACTTCAAGCAGTTCTCAGGCCATGTTGCCATAGGTTTCGTATATTTGAGTGCTGACATCTCAGCCACAATAAGACTCACTAATTTGACTGCACACAGACAAGACGATACTGTTGAGTTGTGCTCTGGATAAGGGTCATTTGCAGCAACATGGGTCTGCGCCTACCGCTCACATTCTCAACAGAATGATCTCCTCGAATGTAAAATCAGGATCAATCTTTGTGCGAGTTCAGCTTCATTCCACCATAATCAAGGCGGGTTTTGATTCAGATGTCTATTTGCCGTGTTCCTATGGATATGTATGGTAAAATATGGTGTGCTTCAAGTGCTCAACGGCTATTCGATGAAAATGCCCCATCGGACGTGGTCACTTGGAATTTATTAATATTCTGGTTATTTGCATATAGGACGTCCAGAGATTGCAATTGAATTGTTTCCGGATATGGTCAAAGTGGGCATAGACCTGACTCCACAGTGTTTGGCCTATATTAGTAAATAAATATTTTACCTGATGCTGTATTTCAAGATGAAGATGAGGTATCTTCAAGTTCCATTAAGAAGCCACAACATGCAGAATCCTGAACTTAGTTCCAAAGGATTATGAAGGAGAACTAATGCAGCATGGTCAATGACATTCTCAATCACAAGGCAGGCCTGCGTATCAGGCAACTTGTCGCATGAATCAGCATGTCCAAGAGAAGTTCCGTCAGTCAGAGCAGGGGACAGAGAGGTTCAATGGTGGTAGAGAATGTCGAACCAATATCTTCGACTCTAGGTACACAATTGTCAATGCAGGTTCCAGCCAAGTCTCCTAATTATAAGTCTTATCCTCTCAAGGAGAATTACAGAACTCTCCCCTTACAAGGACAACTGAACTCTGAATCGCATTTATCAAAACAATTCGGCAACGGTAAAGAGATGGCTAAAGAACTGGATACACTTTTGCAATGTATAAAAAGGCCAAGTGGTTTCAGGGATGCCTGCACCATATTCCAAAGAAGTTCAGTTATAGAATTAGAGCAAGGCATAGACACAGGCACCCTTTCTGAAAAACTGCTGAACGTGGTGGACCATAATTGATCAATAGCATGGGGAGATTCATCATCTGCTTGATGAGAGAGTGCAAGTTTTTGGCAAGGAAAGCATACATGCAAGGAATTGATAGGCAAGCCACTGATAGCAGAATATTTGTACCTCTAGAGTCGGTAGAAGTTGACTTCTGAACTAGAACTGAAGCGACGAAATATATTAAAAATAAACCAGGATCTGACAAATCAGCTGACTGAACCAGAGAGGCATTTCGATTCCATTGAGCTTAATATATTTGAAAAAAAATGATGGCAGCAGAATTTCCTACAGTCAGGCCTTGACTAATGGTGGTACCAGCACTTACAGTCAGGCTTTGACCAGTATGAACACCATCTATAATCAGGGTTTGACCAATAGTGGCACTAGCTCTTATAATCAAGCCTTTGTTAATGGCAACCCCGGAACCTATAGTCGGCTCATCAGAAATGGGGATGCTGACTCCGACAACCTGGTCATTTGCAATGGAGATGCTGCCGTGTATAGTTAGGCCATGCACAATGGTGATATTGATTTGAATGAATATGCTCTACGAGACCTTTTGGGAGCGGCATCAAGTGTCTCAATGGACAGAAGTAGTGCTCAGGCAGCAAATAGACCTTAGGCTCTAAAACCATCTGCGAATGAGGCATTGAGCAACAACATCCATGTGGCCAATAGACCTCTAGTCCAAAAGACATCAGCAAGTGAAGCATATAACAGAAATTTCCAAGTGGCAAAGCTCGCCTTGTGGTTCATATGCAATAAACTCATCATCCTTGATTATAAGAAGAAAGTTGAGGGCACCTGAGGTTGCATTCCTAGCTACATTACCAGTCTTCTGCTTCAAATAGCATAGTTAGCATCCTTTCCATCCTTAGAACCATGGATATTTCCCCAAGTTGATCAGATGGTTTGGCTCCTTTAGACGAAACTGTGCCCACTTGTGATTCCTTGAAGAATACAGAATTTGAATACATCGACGACCATGTTGCTTCTGTAGTTTGTATTGATTTCAACCTCTTAAAGCATTTGGAAAGAATAGATTTATCAGAAGATAACATAGGAGGCAGACATGACTAAGTTTTCTAGAACACCTAGAGGTGCAATTCAGGATTTCAGTCTTGCTGCAATTTATGATGCCAAAGTCTCCAACAGTTCCGCCAGTTTACAGAAAACTCCAATATCTGATCTGAACGTTGATGAAACACAAATTGCTTTTGTGAAGCTCTCAGAGAAGCGCCGATTATTCCTACTATTGGACATGTGCGACATGTAGCCCAATAACAGTTTGCTCCTCGAAGATACTATGATTGAAATGAAGATAAGTCAACTAGGTAAAAGTTTGATTGATCTTGCTATGATCGGGACAACTTCCAATGCTAATAGCATGCATCAGGTTGAACCTTTCTCCCCAGAGTCCATTGGGTTGGTGGATTTTGAGAATGATTTTACTACTTATAGTAAATCGAAGCAAGTCAAATCCAACAGCAGTGCTGTTGAGACACAGTGCAAACCAATTAGTTCTTCAAATTTAAATAGCAAAGCTGTAATAAAAGTTCAAATGTCCACTCCTCCTAATCCTTTACCAGCTTCAAGTAGTTAATGGAATGTTCAGAATGCAAAAGACAATCCTCTTCCCGGAAATGCAAGTTTCAAGAAATGAGAAACTGTTGATAGAATTGTGCAAGAATAGAGGCTTGCCACTGCCAGTGACTCTAATGATGCTGCTGATTCTGAATTCAGGTTAAAAGATTTAAATTTGAGGGTAAAATATAGTGTTTCTCAATTCAACAGAACACACCAGTTGGCTCGCTTAGTTTGACAGAACACATCAGCAAGTTAGCATCTAACCAACATGAATAAGAATCAGTGGGCTCACTTTACCTTGATTGTCCTCTTGTTGATGATCTCCAAGTAAATCAGAGGTAGCAAGTCCAGGTATCAGAAAGAATGGGGTAACTTAGCGATGAGAGCAAGTGAAGAACCTACAGATTGCTCAATTGTTTCCAAGATTACTCACAGTTATGTTCCAGATTCTCAAGAATTCCTTCCTCAACATAAAGAGCTTGTTTTTTTGAACTAGGTCCACTACATGTTAAGTTGGCATGTCATAATTCAATTGCTAAAAGGCATCCTGTATATAAGTTGAATGAAGTGCAGGTGTTTACATATTATCGCAAGCTAAGAGAACTGCATCTTGTTTGGTGTTGAAGCTGCTGCCTAATTTTTGCGTGTGATGAAGTGCTACCTGAAGTCATTCTGCTCAAGATTGAGATCTCATACAATCAGTACAATCAAACAACGACAGGGTTTCATTACTTCTCAAAGATAGCTTTATTGATTCCTTTCCCAATAGAGACAAACCATTTATCAAGCTATTTGTAGATACATAACTATCAGATTATCGTCTGTTATGCTTCGAGAACGAGCATGCCTAAACTGTACCAAATACATCAGTTCACAACTTAAAGATGCAAGCCCAGAAATTCAATGGAGAAAGCAGTAATGGAAAACAGAGTGCAGATTAGGCCACTAATGGAAAACGACTTCGACATAAATGGTGATAGCTTTGTCCAGTTTCTTGTTGCTGCACATGCTGTTAATAATGCTGAAGCCATCATTATGGCTCTTTTGGAAGAGAATGAGGACATTCTTGATGATGACAATCTACACAGATGCTTTATTTCAACAGATTCACGGATTGAAAACAGCGAGAATGAAGATTCAGCAGAGGATGAAAATATAGATGAGCAGAAGTGATCTATTGAGATTGCTTATTTTGGTATCAAGAACCGACCTTCCATCTGAAACAATGCATTCTATCAAGATGATAAGTTGGCATTATTCAGAAGGTAGTGGACTTTGCATGTGCTCGCACACAGCGTGTCCCATTTTGCATTCCAGTTTGTCCCACATCAGCATGCTCGCTCAACCACTCTTCACATCCCCATTTTAGACGCACCCTTTACTAAAATCATCATCAACTCATCCACCAAATTCAGCATTTAGCATACTTCTCTCGGTTATCAATGTGGGTCGGTCGCTATCAAAGTACCCGAAATTATTTACATTTGCTAGCTGATCTGCCATCCAGATCGCGAAGGTCCAGAATTCCAGCTCCTCCGGCTGAAGCTAAGAAACAGTTCTGTTTGCGTAACGGCAAAGGCATAGAAGCTGAAGTTGAAAGGATATATGTTTTGCATGGGAAAACCCGTCTAGGAACACTGATATTTCTGTAGTTTCCAGTGGCTATTAGATGTGAATTGATGTATTTGGGTGACGAGAGTCCAACAGTTGATGGGCATATCAATTTCAAGCCTTCTGAAGAGATAGTTGAAAGTCAGGGATTTCTAGTTCCAATTTTAGAGACTATTGAATGCAAATTGCCTCTAACTGAACTTAGAGAAGAGAAGGATGAGGGCAAAATAATATAGAATCAATACCATAAGTCAGAGAACCAGATTCATGTGACTGTTTGCTTCTAGATCCAATTTCATATTGCTGATTTGTAACTGGTGAGTTCTAAGCCCGCAAAGAAAGTAAAATCTACAGTCAAAGAATGAATTTGAAACTGAAGATGAGATGATTGGTGATGGAGCAATAGGAAATCAAAACCATGAGCTTGGAGTTACTAAAGAGTTGAAATAATCAGTTTTTGTCCATTATACTTATGCTTTTGATGATCTTCTTCAAATCCTGGCAGAACCACTAGAATGGTTCCGTTAAATTTCAGTCATTTTTACCTTTCACAGAGGATGGAGATCAGCTTCCAGATAGCAATTCAAATCTGGATGAGGGGAGCTGCTCAGGTGTAGATAACTCAGTCAGCTTGTCTATTTCAAGAGAGCTTCAAGATGGAATAGGCCAAATTGTCATTCAACCATTAACTACTCAAGAAAATCTGACAGCTCCAAAAGACATCAGTAATGAGCAGATCATCCAACTTTGCGCCTTTCATGTAATGGTCCTCATAGAACAGAGAAGAAGCCTTCAGGAGGAACAAGAGGATGGTGAGCTAGGTGTCTTCTTGGCAGCCACACTCGAAAGTCCCGAAATACAGGATCCATCAGTAAGTCTCTAGCGTACTGCCCATTTACCTTCACACACGCGAAATAGGCTGCTGAATCCTATTGACTGAGGGTTAATTACTGATTGTGGGTAATTTGATATGCCTAAAGAATGAAGAGTTATTTGGGAAATTGGACATCAAAAATCAATTAAGACGCGATACATTCAGTTGAAGAAATTTTACTGTGAGCAAGTTGACAATAGAAACCGAATTCGGAATTCAAATGCTGAAGTTACCATACTCCATAAACAGCTACAGACTGTTTCATCATATAATAACGACTGAACCATGATTTTAAGCATCTCAAATAAACTGGGAGGCTATAGTATTGGCTTTTTTCTTTGATAGTTTTACAGAGTGCATGCCATCAACGTTCATTCCCTGTTACCTGCATACCAAGGTTCTGTTCCTTGCTCGCCAACTCCTATAGATAGATCCTGCAAATCCCATAATGCTGTGAAGATAACTAGATTAACTTCAAAGGCTCCTTCAGTCGTTGAAACCTCAGAAGACCTGCAGCCCTTTATCAAAACACATGAGAACAGAGTGACCTTCCAAATCTTTTTTTGCTGAAAATGAGAGCTCTGGAGTATTGGGTTCCCGTAATCATTGAATCTTATGTTCCACAGGATGTACAACGCCAAAGAAGATCGACATGGTGATGATTAAGCATGTCAATTAAATCTGAGTTTATAGAAAGTGGGGGTGGAAGTTCTTGTGAAACCGTGGGACAGAGAAGTTCCTCAGGGTTAGTGAACTAAAGGGAGGATAATTTGGATGATATCTGCAACCAGAGGTCATTTGTAAAACCATTATATTATGATAGTTTGCTGGTCTTGCTAAGAAAGAAAATGTGAAACTGAGAAAGAGAAGTGATGAAAACCTTGGCAGTGAGAATTTAATTGAATACAAAAAGGCCTGTCCAATGCAGAAATTGGCGAATTATGGACTTCTGTTCAGTATCTAACCAACTGTTGAGAGAAAATCCAGTTGAGTTTACAAATCAATTGCCATTTGATTGAAGCATTTGACAACTTTGAACACCTTCATGGTGAATTGGGCTTCTCTATTCCATAATTCCCAAGCTCTACCCCTCTTGGCCACCTTCGCCTACACATCATACTCCCAATGATTCTTTTTCTCTTTTTTTGTGATCATTTATACATTTTAAATTGGATTATCAAAATCTTTTTCATTAAAAACAATTATCAGTATATTACTTACAATTCCATCCTTAGGGATTATCATAGCGCACAAAATATTAGATTTCAATGATCTTTTGCTGCCCACTTTCCTTCAGGCATGCAAATTATTCATGGTTTTCATCGATTTTTCAACAAGCAATGAACAAAACCCCATCGATTCCAAAACAATGGAATTCATTAGAACAAACCTCATGCGAAATTAATTAGGGCTTTGGTGGGGGCTCGACATTCACAAATATTCTCTTTGATAGTGTTTGTTTGATATTCGATTGATTGTGCTTCCTCTTTATGGTATATATGAGATTGTTTTTAATATGTTATTTGGCTAATTTTGTTTCCCATAGAGAAGTACTAGCTTGCTACCCAAGTATGCTCTTCCTCACTTATTTTCGAGAATTATGTGGGCACGTTTGCTATTGGTGATTAGATCCATACATGATGTGATTCTTAGGTGTTCAAATACATGCTTGATTTGCTTAGATAAAATAAATGTTGTATCACATTTTCAAACTAATCTTTGATGTCCTTTTGATAGCGCTTAAGAAGTGATTCAGGTTACGTATCCTAACTCTCTTTTATCGTGATTTGATCTTGTTTGGTATGCTATTTTTGAAATCACCTTGCTTACTTAGGTATCCATGATCAACCATTTAATTGCCACATTTCCCTCAACTTAGTCAGTAGAGACCTTAAAAGGGCTTAGAGGGGTGCTATCTCCAAGAGGTACCTTTACCCAATAAGTACCTTGCATCCCCAGACCTAGAACTCGGCGTTTTTTTTCAAAGACATGCCTTTTCAAAAATTATGGAAGTCACATTTAGGCGTTTTTTCTTTCGCATTTCTATTTTCCCTTTAAAATAAAAATAAAATAAGTGGCCGGCTCCAACTTTCCAAAACTAAATAATTTTTCACAAATAAAAAAGCGAGTTCTCGCCGATCGAGTGGGGACGCACGTTGGAAAAAATGCGGTGTCCACAGTTTGTAGTTGGCCTACTGCCACCACGATTCATGAACCCCCAGTTTAGAGGGTTATTTTTAAATTATTTCCTGCAAGAAAAACTTTAAAAAATATTTTTCTCCTTTCTTTTTTTTCC